>WNWK01049280.1:0-13260 GCA_009830355.1 Cherax destructor | reverse complement strand
AGAGCCTCTATGTAGAAGCGAACATTCCATCCTTGTCCGATCGTCGAGATGCACATTGCATTCGCTATTATGTTCGCTCTCATGATCTCTGCAATCCTTCCATGTATAGGATTGTTTCAGATGTTAGTAGGCGCTCTTTATTTGTTCGTCGCCCTGCTTACTTCGTCCCTTTTCTCTTCGTCTACATTCACTCCTGTCTTCCCTTCAGCTCCCACCTCTATATGTTCATGTGACATCTCCCTTTCCCCTACCCCTTGGGAAGTTCCTGCTGTCCGTGTCTGTTCTATTCCTCTACCTTGCGCGAAAGCCCAACTACCTACGGCGGCTTCTCCTCTTTCTTTCTAGACCACTTCCGTTCTCATTCCCATGCCATCGCAGTATACAGGATGGTTCAAAGTCATCTGACGGCGTCGGATTCGCAGCAGTGTTTCCGGACAGGCGTTGTACGAGGGCATCTATTACCCTCGGCTAGCATATTTACGGCTGAATTGTATGCCATTCTTGTGGCACTTATCCGTATTGCATCTATGCCTGAGTCACCATTTGTGGTCGTTTCAGACTCCCTTAGTGCTTTACAGGCTATCCGTAAAATTGATACACCTCACCCCCTAGTTCTTCGTATCCACCTTTGGTTACCCCGTATCTTTAGCAAGCATAAAGATATTGTTTTTTGTTGGGTCCCTGGTCATGTTGATGTACAGGGCAATGAACAGGCAGACACTGCTGCGCGGTCAGCAGTACATGACCTTCCAGTTTCATATAGAGGTGTTCCTTTCACGCACCCGTTGGCAACAACGCTGGTCTGACCTGCTGAATAACAAACTTCATTCTATTAAACGGGTTATAGGTTTCTGGCCTTCTTCTTGTCACCAATGTCGAGGTTGGGAGACTACTCTCTCCCGTCTTCGCATTGGCCACACTCGTCTTACTCACGGGTATCTCATGGAGAGGCTCCCTGCCCCTCTCTGTGAGCATTGTCAGGTTCCAGTGTCTGTTCGACATATCCTGTTGGACTGCCCACTCTATCAACGAGCACGCAGAATTTACCTTCAATGACGTCTTCGCTCTACGGCCCTTTCTTTACCTTCCCTTCTTGCAGATGGACCCTCCTTTAATCCTGACTCTCTTGTTGACTTTTTGACAGAAACTGACTTACTACACAAACTCTGAAGATTATACCTCTAGCACCTCCCTCAGTCCCTTCTACCTCGATCTCTTGCTACCCTCCTCCCCTGCACTACCCACCATCATCTAGCACTCCATACCCTACTAATCGTCCATCTCCCTCTTACAACTCACTCTCCCTGCATCCTACAATAACCTGCAGCGCTGTATAACCCCTGTGGTTTAGCGCTTCTATTTGATTATAATAATAATAATGGGGTTGTCCAGGTTGGGGGACATCTGTAGGTGATTGTATTTGAGCTTCCTCCTGAATCTGGGTTCTCCTGTCCATCTCTCTTTCCTCCTTTTTTATTTGTGCCCTCTCTTTCAGTTTCTCGTGATCTGTCGTGGTCGAGAAACACCCTCCGGTACTCTGACATATCCCTTATTCTTGCTTTCTCCTGCAGGATCTTGTTTCGAACCAATTCTGCCTTGAAAATCACTTTAACTGGCTGGATTCTTCCTCTTGCAAACCCCTCTATTCTCAGAAAATTTGCCAGCTGGGTCATGTCATCTTCTATTGCTTTCATGATGCTTTCAATCGTTTTTTTTCTCTCCTTGTCTTCTTGCTTCGTAAGTTTCCCCTTTAGCTTCCTGGAGCTTATAAACAAAGACTGATCTGTCTTTCATTCTCCCACTGCCTATCCCTATGTAACCCCTGATTCGATTTAGTTGCCTCCATTGCAGCTTTCGTTTCTTCAATCTCTTCACTGTCTGTTATCCCTTGGCCTAGTGGCCTGTCGCTTTCCCTTTTTAACTTTCCCTGTGCACTGCTGTGGTCTGTTAGGGCTTCTACATATAGCTTAGCTCTCCCTTTTTCTACACTCCCCTCGATTGTTCCTAATGTGATCCTCCCTTTTTCCCGGGCTCCATGATGGTCTGATAGGGCCTTTGCATACAGTTTCACTCCATTCTCTACAGTCCCCTTATTTGTGACTGAGGTAGAAGTTTCTGATACCATGTCCACATTGCTTTTTAGTTCTTAGGCTGTTTCAAAATTTTCAGTTCCTCTTCTAATCTCTGTATCTTAGCCTCTGCTGCTGTGACTTGCTTCTCCCACTTCCTGCTTTCTGCAGGTATCCTCTCCTCCATTTTAATGCTTTCTGCAGTTATCCTCTCATCCATTTTCATGCTAAGCTCCTTTAGCTTTCTTCCACACTCATGTTCCCTTTTCATGAGCTCTGCTATCCTATCTTCCTTCGCAGACTCATCCTCCAGTCCCCTAGTTTTCCGTCCTGCTCTCTGGCACCCCATTTTTTTTTTTAAATGCCACAGAGTGAAAAACTATGTATTTCTGTGAGGTTGTTTTGTGGTGTGATTGCCTGAGTGTTTGTTTGGGGGTGGAGGGAGGGAGAGGAGAAACTGGAGACAGTGGGGAAATGGAAGAGAGGTGGGGAGGGGGGAATGTGAGGAGAGAGAGGAGAGGGAGAAGCAGAGGTGGAGAGAGAATGGGAGAGGGAGAGGGGGAGAAGGAGGGTTAGAGAGGGGGGATCAGGGAAGGGAGTGGGGGAGAGGTGGGGGAGGGAGCAGGGGTAAAGAGTGTGTGTGAGCCTGTATGTGTGTGTGTGTGGGGGAACTATATGTGTGTGGGTTTATTAAGTGTGTGAAAAGTAGTGGTGAAATTGTGTTATGGTGTATGAGTGTGTATGTGGAGTCTGCGAGTGACACATTGTCTACAGTGCTCCTCTACCTGGCCTGACCTGACTCACACCTGATCTACCAGTTAATGTATTCTATGCTTCACCTGTCCGCTCGCCCTTTTCTACTAGAAATTACCAATTGCTACTTGTTACAGAGTACTTGATATCCTATTCCTTATCTTACTATGAGAGTTGACGTGTGTGTGTGTGTGTGTGTGTGTGTGACCCAACAATTAATATTTGCACCGATAACTCATTAAAGTGTGACTGGGTGTGGACGTGTGAATTGCTCATTACTTTATAATTTGTTCATGATTGTAACCATGTATGAATGTAAGTAAGTAAATTTACTTACTTACATGATTCATTACCTTTGAAACTTGTGGGTTCATTACCTTTGTACCTTGTTCAGCTATCAAAACTTTGGGGCCCAGTCCCTGGACCCATTATGTACCTCTGTAATCTTTTGACTACCGCCCACAGGATAGGTATGGGGTGCATAATAAAGATATTAAACTAACTAACAATTGCTCTCTGGTGCAAAGCTTCCTTACCCGTCATTTCTCCTTAAAACTAAATATCTGGCTCCAGTGCCTTCCTTACTTCTACTAGAAATGCACTAGCCAGTACTAGTCACCCTCGCATGTTAACCATTGGGCCAAACACCTCTAGGCTTCTTTGGCATGGAAAACTGCTCCATCAGGTTGCATTCTTTCAAGTAACTGCAACTGGACCACTTCACGACCACCAACGTCGCATTTTCAACACACTTCACATACACACTTCAACATCTGAAAATCGAGATAGGGCAAGCATCGCAGGTAAGACCCGCCATTATCCTATGCCACTGCTAGAATTCACTGGCCTCATAAAACAAGGTAGCCATAATCACTTGACCGTTTCCAATGTCACCTTATTCTACACAGGTAACACTAACACTTCTGGCCAGTCAAAGTAGGCTGGGAATATCTCACACATAATTGTCTCTCATGGCTTGCAGGACATTCCCCATACTGGTCGTACAGGTTGGCCAGCATGGCAGCATATATCTCTATACCACCTATGGCAGCACGCTGGTCCCAGCAGCTGGAGTCCATCCCCACGGCTCGCGTCCTTCCACATCTCTGAGGATGGCAGCTCTTTCATAATAGATCCTCTTCAAGGGGGGCTCCTTGATGAGGTAAAGAGGCTATCAGTCTGAGGAATTGGACCTCTTGGTCTTCTTCCTCAGATCGAACCTAATTACCCCCCAATCCTCCCTCCCCTATCCCATCTTCCCCATCCTCCCTTTTCTCCTTTCCTCCTCCTCCTCCTCCTCCTCATTCCTCCCTTATTCCCTCCCCATTTTTACTCTGTGAGCTTCACTCTGTAGGCATTCTGGTTCCTAGGTTGCGGTTCTTGGTGGTGGTGTAGTTTGCCGTGGAATCTGGATCGCCTGGGGATGTCCTGATCCCTCTCCGGTCTTCTGGGGGGGTGGCTTTGGGTATCTTTCGGGCGATGGGTGTATCTCTGGAGGCCACCTTTCGGATTCCAGGGGTGGTGGCCGAAGGAGGTATGCTTTGTGGCGGGTATCCGGCCGCCCTCTCTTTTGTCCGCCGAGGTGGCTCGGTGGATGTGAGGTTGCTATCCTGGATTGCTGGTTTACTGGCATGAAGGGTAGGGTATGGCACGGGTTCCATGCAGCATCTGCGCTACTTGCGGTGATGAAGTCCTCTTGGGCGCAGAGAGGGATTTTCGCCCCTTTCATTCCTCCTAGGAGCTATTCCTCCACGTTTCACCCCTTTTTTCTTTTTTTTTCTTTTTATTTTATTTTCTTTCTTTTTTTTATTAAAAACAAAAAGAAAGAAGTAACCTAACCATGGAAAACCTAAAACGTGAACCTACTACCCCCGGGCCCCTTCCTGATACCGCACCCAGTTCTGACCCTACCTCGTTAATGGACCACTCTTCGGACACTTCCAATACCCCTGTACCTCTTGCAGGTGCTGGTTCGTCACCTTCTTCAAGTATCGGGGTTTCGACCGGCCCATGTATTCCAGAATGTGATACAGTCAGGTTTCTCGGCCTCCTTTTTGACCGTTGATTGTCCTGGAAACCTCACATTACCTCTCTGAAAGCAACTTGTCATAGCCGGCTGAACCTCCTTAAAACCATAGCACATCTTTCATGGGGGGCTGATCTTAGAACTCTCCTTTGCCTGCATTCAGCCCTAATTTTATCGAAACATGATTATGGTGACCAGATATATTCAGCGGCCTCCCCTGCTACCCTTTCCAGCATTAATCCCATCCATCACCAGGGATTGTGTTTATGCCTTAGTGCTTTTCGTTCTTTCCCGGTTGAGAGCCTCTATGTAGAAGCGAACATTCCATCTTTGTACGATCGTCGTGATGCACATTACCTTCGCAATTATGTTGACTCTCATGACCTCCGCAATCCTATGTATAGGATTGTCACAGATGTTAGTAGATGCTCTTTATTTGTTCATCGCCCCTGTTTACTTCGTCCCTTTTCTCTTCGTCTACATTCACTCTTGTCTTCCCTTCAGCTACCACCTTTCTATGTTCATGTGGTATCTCCCTTCCCCCTACCCCCTTGGGAAGTTCCTGGTGTCCGTGTCTGTTCTTTTCCTATGCCTTGCGCGAAAGCAGGCCCAACTACCTACGGCGGCTTCTCGCTCCTTTTTTCTAGACCACTTCCATTCTCATTCCCATGCCATCGCAGTGTACATCGATGGTTCAAAGTCATCTGACGGCGACGGATTCACAACAGTGTTTCCGGACAGCATCGTGCGAAGGCATCTATTACCCTAAAGCTATCATATTTACGGCTGAATTGTATGCCATTCTTGTGGCACTTATTCGTATTGCATCTATGCCTGTGTCACCATTTGTGGTCGTTTCAGACTCCCTTAGTGCTTTACAGGCTATTCGAAAATTTGATACACCTCACCCCCTAGTTCTTCGTAACCAACTTTGGTTATGCTGTATCTCTAGCAAGCACAAAGATATTGTTTTTTGTTGGGTCCCTGGTCATGTTGATGTACAGGGCAATGAACAGGCAGACACTGCTGCACGGTCAGCAGTACATGACCTTCCAGTTTCATATAGAGGTGTTCCATTCACGGACTATTTTGCGGTCATTGCTACCCACCTTCTGACCTGCTAAATAACAGACTTCATTCTATTAAACCGAGCATAGGTTTCTGGCCTTCTTCTTGTCACCAATGTCGAGGTTGGGAGACTACACTCTCCCGTCTTCACATCGGCCACACTCGTCTTACTCACGGGTATCTCATGGAGAGGCTCCCTGTCCCTCTCTGTGAGCATTGTCAGGTTCCAGTATCTGTTCATCATATTCTGTTGGACTGCCTACTCTATCTACAAGCACGCAGAATTTACCTCCAATGTCGTCTTCGCTCTGCTGCCCTTTCTTTACCTTCCCTTCTTGCTGATGGTCCCTCCTTTAATCCTGACTCTCTCATTGACTTTTTGACAGCAACTGACTTACTACACAAACTCTGAAGATTATGCCTCAAGCACTTCCCTCAGTCCCTTCTACCTCGATATCTTGCTACCCGCTATCCTTGCACTATCCACTGTCCTGCTGCACTCCATACCCTACTAATCATCCCTCTCCCTCTTGCAACCCATTCTCCCTGCATCCTGCCCTACCCTGCTGTGCTGTATGACCCTTGTGCCTGGTGTCCAGGCACACCAGACACAATCCCTCATACACCACTGCAGCATCACCGCCACCATCTTCTCCTGAGCTAGGCAGCATCACAGCATGGCTACAGCATCGCAGCATCAGACAGCCTCACCTCAGTAAACCGCAGCATCATAAGCAGCCGACATCAGGAGTAGCAGGCTGTGACGTGAGGTGAGGTCACTTCAGGTCATTAACAGAAGTGTCGTCACCCATCCCTGGCAACTGCTGGTAACTCAGCCAGTGGATGATGGTCACAGAAGCTGGGTGATACCCACTACAATGGATGACAGACCAGGGCAGCAATACAGCAACTGGGCACATCAGCTGGGTGACTGGGCACATCAGATGGATAACAATGAAAGGCAGCTCTTCAATGGGTGATTCTTCCAAGGCAGGTTGGGTTACTGGGTGATTTCTCATTTCTCTGTAAATATTCAATTTCGGCCAGTAATTGATTCCCCCAAAAGTCTCTCCCAAACACTCACAACTTCCACCATTTATCCCAAACCAACACAAAACTCCACCAAATATAATATTACAACCCCACAAAATTACTCAGACCCACATTCAAAAAGGGTCAGCTTAGGTCACATGGTTTATAATATCACACAGATATTTACTTGATCTTTACACACACAAAAATGGTAGCATAACCGAGCAGTCAAAAGGCACATGGGACTGGTTCATATAAAAATAATAAGAACCACCACCACTTAGACACCATGTCATATGGGGGGGGTAATGGAAAGAATGAATAATTGGGGAATATGGGAGTAGGCAGGAAGGCTGTAGGTAGGAGAGGTGTAGGTAGGAGAGGTGTAGGTAGGAGAGGTGTAGGTAGGAGAGGTGTAGGTAGGAGAGGTGTAGGTAGGAGAGGTGTAGGTAGGAGAGGTGTAGGTAGGAGAGGTGTAGGTAGGAGAGGTGAGGTAGGAGAGGTGTAGGTAGGAGAGGTGTAGGTAGGGAGAGGTGTAGGTAGGAGAGGTGTAGGGTAGGAGAGGTGTAGGTAGGAGAGGTGTAGGTAGGAGAGGTGTAGGTAGGAGAGTGGTGGAGAGGTGTAGGTAGGAGAGGTGTAGGTAGGAGAGGTGTAGGTAGGAGAGGTGTAGGTAGGAGAGGTGTAGGTAGGAGAGGTGTAGGTAGGAGAGGTGTAGGTAGGAGAGGTGTAGGTAGGAGAGGTGTAGGTAGGAGAGGTGTAGGTAGGAGAGGTGTAGGTAGGAGTGACAGGAGCAGAGGTAATGTGAGGTCACTGGTGACTGCAACATCACCTCTCATTACGTTCATGAATGGTCTACAATACCAACAAGATGAAAATTAGACACATGTGCAACATCTGGGTATCTTTATTGTAGACGTTTCGCCATCCAGTGGCTTTATCAATACAAATTCTAGGACAAAACTTGAAGACAGTAGAACTATATACAAAAGATGAGGTAATCAGTCCCTGAGGCTTGGAGTTGGTGTGAAGAGCACCGTAGATGTAGAGATTCTGAAGAACAGGCAAGGAGGCTGGCGCTTATATAGGCGTCAGCTGATAGGGACGGGTAGCAGACAAGGGCATAGTCACTGGTAGGCGGGATTCCCCAGTGGAAGTAGGTCATACCCAATGGATGAGTTAGTGGTAGTTAACACCAACTCCAAGGTTGGTGTTAACTACCACTAACTCATCCATTGGGTATGTATTGATAAAGCCACTGGATGGCGAAACGTCTACAGTAAAGATACCCAGATGTTGCACATGTGTCTAATTTTCACCTCATATTACCACCACCACACTACTTACCCTCTCAGTACTTGAAATAAAATAGTAAAATAAAATATAGTAAGAATAAGATAAAACGGGGGAAAGTGAATATTACTATTCCACTCAAACACAATTTATTATTAAGTCCTATACAGATACTGACATATGTATTAATAATTTTCCTAAAAAGACCCAATACCTCTATAATATGCATTGCCCTAAAAAACTAAACAGATCACAGCTAAGAGACTAAACAGTCCCTGGCTAACACCCAGCATTCTCAAATCTATTAATATAAAACACCTATATGAAAAACAGTACAGAATGGGTCAAACAACAAGAGACCAAACAAAACGTTACTCATCAAACCTAACCAGCCTGATCAGAAGGTCAAAAAAATTGTATTATCAGAACAGATTACGTACATAACTTAAAAGGTGATATAAAAAAGACCTGGAAAACCCTATCTGAAATTTTAGGAACTAAGAAGATATCCAGTAACAGAACAATCAAACTAACAAAACCAGATGAACCACTACTCCCACCTACTCCCACCGACTGAAACAGCAAACAGACTCAATGATTTCTTCTCCACCATAGGAAAAAAGCTGGCAAGCAAAATCCCAAGTTCAAACACTCCACCTAACGACTACCTCACTGGCACCTACCCGAATACACTATTCTTAGTTCCGACCAACCCAACAGAAGTCTCGCTTGTAATTAACACATTAAAAAACAAAGCAGATCTAAATAACTTACCACCTTTTATATACAAAAAAGCTTCTCAAGTTCTGTCACCAATTATTGCAACACTCTTTAACAAATCCATAGAATCCTGCACCTTCCCATCAATACTCAAAATAGCGAGGGTTACCCCCATACATAAAGCAGATCAAACAGACCCGAATAACTATAGGCCAATGTCTAACTTACCCCTTCTCTCCAAAATCTTTGAAAAATTAATTCATAGGCAGATCTATTCCTACCTCATCTCCCACAACATACTCAACCAATGTCAGTGTGAATTCAGTCCTAATAAAAACACAAATGATGCTATTATACACATGCTAGAAATAATATACACCGCTCTCGAGAAAAAGAAATCCCATTGGGAATCTTAATTGATTTACGTAAAGCTTTTGATACAGTTGGCCTTGATCTGTTACACCTAAAATTATCACACTATGGTATAAGAGGGCACTCCCTCAACTACCTAAAATCATACCTTAGCAACAGAAGCCAATATGTGTACACAAATGGAGCTAGCTCTACCACGCCAAATATTACAGTTGGTGTCCCACAGGGAAGTGTTCTTGGCCCACTTTCTTTCTCATTTACATAAACAACCTACCAAATGCATCTCAACTGCTCAAACCCATACCATTTGCAGATGACACTACATACGTTTTCTCTCACCCAAGCCCAGACATACTAGCCAACACTGTAAATGCTGAATTGCAGAAAATATCTACCTGGATGATGACTAACAAGCTTACTCTCAATATTGATGAAACCTATTTCATTCAGTTTGGAAACAGAGCTGCAAATGTACCAATTAACATAATGATAAACGGGTCCCATGTCAAAAAACTCACAGAGGGAAAGTTCTTAGGAATCCAACTTGACAGTGGCTTCAAATTTCAGACACATATACAACAAATTTTCAAGAAAGTCTCCAAGACGTAGGAATACTATCCTAGATACAGTACTGTGTTCCACAACCAGCTCTCCTTACCCTGTATCACTCACTCATTTACCCCTACCTCACCTATGGAATCTGCGCATGGGGCTCAACATCAGTAACTCATCTCAGACCATTAATAACACAACAAAAGACAGCAGTTAGAATGATAACAAATTCCCACTCCAGACAACATACTCCACCAATATTCAAAAATCTAAACTTACTCATCATACAAGACATCCATACTTTTTACTGTGCCTATTACATACATAGAACACTAAACTCAAATATTAACCTATTACTCAAACTTCTCCTTACCAACCTTAACAGGACACATGACCATAACACTAGACACAGATCACTCTTCGATGTTCCCCGTGTCCATCTAACACTATGTAAAAACTCAATGCACATTAAAGGCCCAAAAATTTGGAATTCATTACCTGTGATTGCCAAAGAAACCCTGCCTGTACCTCAATTCAAAACTCTGCTGAAAAACCACCTACTCACCCAAAACTAAATACAATTAATTCTTTTAATTTGTTTGATCTGATTTAATAAATTGCATTACGTTCAACTTATGTTCAAAATAAATTGTCTACTATAATTTTTACCATTTAGTCTATTGTTAATTAATTTTAAGGGCGGGGCAAACAAATTCACACTTTTTTTTTTATTTTAGTCTAATTTCAATAAGATTTTCACAGTGATTTATACAGCTTACAAAAACCTTTACACTGTCTTTGTTATGACTTTTTGCTTTTAAGTTAGATAGAAAAAAATTGTGCCAAATTTTAGGGGTCACACAACTATCCTATTTCTACAAAATTGATACAATGTACAATGCTCTAGTTAACATCTGATAAAAGATAAAGGCTATATAATTGTTGACCCAATGCATTTTAGCGAAAATGTCAGCAGATTCTATTATAAAAAATGTTGAAGTCAGTGATTTTTTGTGGGAAAAAAAATCAATAAAAACAAAAATGTAAAAGATATCGGAAATCCTCCATGGGTGGTTGTAGAGCCATCATTGCTCTATAACGTGTACAAACATCATGACAATCCTATTCATACTTTTCGCAAAAAATGGCTCACAATGTCAATAATTTATTTCTGAGTTATTAACAAAAAAAAATTCTGTAAAACTCTATGGATACACCGTTCAAAATCTCAGCGTGTTGCACAAGTCAACAATCGAGACCCCAGAGGTGACTGAGCTAGCATTAGTTCCTGCACTTGAATGGAGGCATCAGAGATGTTGCTATGGTGGAATGATGATGTAAAAAGAGTAGTAAGGGAGAAAAAGTTAGCATATGAGAGGTTTTTACAAAGTAGAAGTGATGCAAGGAGGGAAGAGTATATGGTGAGAAAAAGAGAGGTTAAGAGAGTAGTAAAGCAATGTATATAGAGAGCAAATGAGAGAGTGGGTGAGATGTTATCAACAAATTTTGTTGAAAATAAGAAAAAGTTTTGGAGTGAGATTAATAAGTTGAGGAAGCCTAGGGAACAAATGGATTTGACAGTTAAAAATAGGAGAGGAGAGTTATTAAATGGAGAGTTAGAGGTTTTGGGAAGATGGAGGGAATATTTTGAGTTGTTAAATGTTGATGAAGATAGGGAAGCTGTGATTTCGTGTATAGGGCAAGGAGGAATAACATCTTGTAGGAGTGTGGAAGAGCCAGTTGTGAGTGTGGGGGAAGTTCGTAAGGCAGTGGGTAGAATGAAAGGGGGTAAGGCTGCTAGGATTGATGGGATAAAGATAGAAATGTTAAAAGCAGGTGGGGATATAGTTTTGGAGTGGTTGGTGCTATTATTTAATAAATGAATGGAGGAGGGTAAGGTACCTAGGGATTGGCAGAGAGCGTGTATAGTTCCTTTGTATAAAGGCAAAGGGGATAAAAGAGAGTGCAAAAATTAATAGGAAGCACATAGTGTTCAAGACACTGTTGAGAGTACCTGGTAAAGTGTATGGTAGAGTTATTATTGAAAGAATTAAGAGTAAGACGGAGAGCAGGATAGCAGATGAACAAGGGGGGCTTTAGGAAAGGTAGGGGTGTGTAGACCAAGTGTTTACATTGAAACATATAGGTGAACAGTATTTGGATAAGGGTAAAGAGGTTTTTGTGGATATTTATGGATTTGGAAAAGGCGTATGATAGGGTGGATAGGGGGGCAATGTGGCAGATGTTGCAGGTGTATGGAATAGGAGGTAGGTTATTGAAAGAAGTGAAGAGTTTTTATGAGGATAGTAAGGTTCAGGTTAGAGTGTGTAGGAGAGAGGGAGACTATTTCCCAGTGTGATGTCACCATGGTTGTTCAATATATTTATAGATGGGGTTGTAAGAGAAGTGAATGCAAGGGTCTTGGCAAGAGGTATGGGGTTAAAAGATAAATAATCAAATACAAAGTGGGAGTTGTCACAGTTGCTTTTTGCTGATGACACTGTGCTTTTGGGAGATTCTGAAGAGTTGCAGCCTCTTTAAGGGGGGCTCCTTGTCGCGGTAAAGAGGCTATCGGTCTGAGGAATTGGACCTCTTGGTCTTCTTCCTCAGACCGAACCTAATTACCCCCCAATCCCCCCTCCCTTTTCCCATCTTCCCCATCCTCCCTTTTCCCTTTCCTCCTCCCCCTCCTCCTCATCCCTCCCTTATTTCCTTCCCATTTTTACCCTGGGAGCTTCTCTCCACAGGCATTCTAGTTCCTAGGTAGGGGGAAGGGTACAGTGGTCTATTCCCATTCCGTTGAGGTTCTTGGTAATGGTGTAGTTTGCCGTGGAATCTGGATCGCCTGGGGATGTCTCGATCCCTCTCCAGTCTCCCGGGGGGTGGCCTTGGGTATCTTTCGGGCGACGGGTGTATCTCTGGAGGCCACCTTTTGGATTCCGGGGGTGGTGGCCGAAGGCGGTATGCTTTTTGGCGGATATCCGGCCGCCCTCTCTTTTGTCCGCCGAGGTGGCTCGGTGGATGTGAGGTTGCTATCCCGGATTGCTGGTTTACTGGCATGAAGGGTAGGGTATGGCACGGGTTCCATGCAGCATCTGCACTACTTGCGGTGTTGAGGTCCTCTTGGGCGCGGAGGGGGATTTACGCCCTTTTCATTCCTCCTAGGAGCTATTCCTCCACGTTCCCCCCTTTTTTTTATTCTTTTTTTTTATTTTTATTTTCTTTTCTTCTTTCTTTTTTTCTTAAAATAAAAAGAGAAGTAACCTAACCATGGCTGACCCAATCCATGAACCCACTACCCCGGGCCCCTTCCTGATACCGCACCCAGTACTGATCCTGCCTCGTTAACGGATGACTCTTTGGACACCTCTCATGCCC
>WNWK01049279.1:0-13262 GCA_009830355.1 Cherax destructor | reverse complement strand
TTACCTGGGGATTTCAAAAATGTCATTGGGATGTTTTGAAGAATGTTTAGAAGGTGCTGAATCAAATGAAGGATAGGGACGATGGATGGGGGGAAGGGGTGGTGGTGTTGCCAAAAGGGAAAAGGACAGTGATGTTTTAAAGGGGTATAGGGCAAAATTTTGTTATGTTCGATTACAATTTTTTTCCAAAAGAATTGGAAAGGAGAAAAGGGGTTGGAAAGGTTTTAGAGGACTCAGTTTGGTATACCGGGGCAAAATTTAGGCGGACAAGAAGAATTAAGACTTTCGGGAACAGAAGGAAGGGGGGGTTCTGGGGTTTTGGGGGAAACGGAATATGTAGAAGGAGATGTTATATGAGATCTTAGGGAGGGGGGGGTTTTTGGGGGAAATTGTTAGGTGGGTAAGAACCTTGTATGATGGGGCCTTGGCGGGGTCAGGTTAATGGGTTAGGGGTTCAGGTGAGGTTTGAGGGGGTCGGGGCGGGTTGCCCCCCATCTCGATCCGGGTCTGGACCCCTTTTAAGGTGGTTGGAGGGGGTTGGGTGGGGTGAAAAGTGGGTTTGAAACGGGCTAGTAGGTTATGTTGATGACACTACAATTATGGGGGGAAGTAGGGGGGGTTTAGGAAATTTAATAAGATTATGAGGTTTTTGGGGGGGGGCTACTGGGATGGGCATCAAAAGGGGCGAAATCTAGGTTGTTGGTAGGTTCGTGGGTGGGTGGGCCGTTGGGAAGTGGGGTGGGTGGATGTGTGTTGATAGTTAAAAAAATAGGGGGGTCTTTTTATCATAAAGTCATTGGAGGGACAAAATTCAAGGTTAAGTGGTAAAAAAAACGTTAAAAAATTAAAAAGTGGTTTCAGTCCTGGAGAGGAACGTTTTCGGCGTGGTAGTAATTCAATTTAATAAACTGTGGTTTGTGGCGACTGTTTATCCTCTACGGGAGTGTGATTTTAAAAAAGGTTGACGGTGGGTTTAGGGGAACTTTGGAGCTATGGGAGGCACTGGTTGGCCGAAAGTAGTGACGCGGGGGGGCCCTAGGGGTATGGGGTTGATACCATTGGGGAGAAGGCTTCAAAGTATATGAAAAAGGAATTTTTAGTAGGGGGAAGGGGGGCAGGGGTGGGGAGGGTTATGAGTGGGGCGAGGTGGGGGGAAGGGTAGAAATTTATTGCATTGTGAGGATATTTTGAGATATCTTTCAGTTGTAAAGGGTGCCAGGTAGGGTGAAGGTGAGTAAGTTGGATAGGGTAGGGGAAAAAGAGATGGTCAGGGATCGGGATTTATCCAATGTATAATTGGAAATTGGTGTGGTATTGGATAAAGGGCTCGTATACCACCTAGGGTAAGGGAAACAGGGTATAGGTTTTTATTAGGCATTTTGGCATCAAGGGCACAATTGTGGAGAATGGGCATAATAAGGGAGGGTTTTGCCTGAAATGCGGTGGGTTTGACACTGCGTATCACGTTATTTACTTTGTGATGAGTTGGGGAGGGTGAGGAATGGTTTAGTGGGGTTTTGAAAAAGGGTAGGGGCGGGGGTTTGTCAACCCTTAGGGCTTAAGTTTGGATGGTTGAGGCGTGTCCTGAGGATGTAAGAAGGGCGGTGGCATATTTAGTGGTGGGGTACATTTACATCTCGTGGTGCATGAAAAGGAGCAGGGCGTTGTCCATTAAAAGGTATGGCGGCAGGTTTCTATAGGACAAGATGTCGTAATCCAAGAGGTGTATGCAGGAAGGTGGTGTAAGGCGTTTTCTTTGGGTTATAGAACATCACGGTTTTCTTATTGTTGGGGAGGGGGTGGGACCAACATGAGTGTGTGGGTATGGTTTTATTAGGGTAGCAGGGGGTAAGGGGAAATAGAGGATGGTTTGTTGTTGATGCTTTAGGTTTCGGGTGCTCTGCTTTCAATGATAATTATTAAAAAAAAAAATTTTTTTGTTAATCAGTAGTTAGTGAGGTTGGCGAAAAGGGTTGTTGGGGAAGGGGGTGTTGGGAGCATGGGAAGCTTGCCTGTTTTCTAACTGTCGGGGTCATCATAATCTCTTAGGGGTTTGTGATTCAAAGCAAACCTTTGTTGACTAAATTAAAGGAAAAAACAATATATATATATATATATATTGGAAGCTCTCTATTAGAGATGCCACCTGTGTTGAGATCCGTGTGTACATATGGCAAGTGTTTGGATGTATGTTGGGTGCGTGTGTATGGGTGGAGAAAATATTATTTTCCTTTGTGTTAACTTTTTTAGCTACCACCTGGGTAATTTTGTGTTTTGTCTGTGTCAAACACAGGGAATGTCATATGGTTCAAGCATGACATGGTGGTGGTAAACCTTGAAATGTATGAGTATGGGGAGGTTTTTTTGATATGCACCAGGTTCTAGGAGCACTGTTGTGGTATACAGCAGTAGGTTAGGTAAGGCTCCAGACTTTTGAAGAGTTAGGTTTTTGATCTTAAGTGATCGTTGAATGTAATATAGTGGTGTCTTACATTGTAATGACAGTTAAGTTTGATTAATATTAGTAATGTGTGTGGTGGGTTTGGATTTTGTTCGAGGTTTGTTAGGTCAAGGAAAAATTTGTTTTGTATATAATATGGATGGGGTTTTACAGCTGTATTGAGATATTAAAAAAAAAAAAAAAAAGGGGGGGAGTTAGGATGGTACACAATTACAAGTTTAATAAGATGTTGTTTGTGACTTGAATTATGACTTACGTCTGACTCAAAAATTATTTCATTAAAAAAAAAAAAAAAGGGAATAGAAGTGGGTTTACAAGTGTACATGGTAGAGATGTAATGGTTTCATGTTATTTGGTGTATTACAGTGATACCAGGTCTTCGGACTGTTTGGGTAAGACTTTTGCAGAGACAGTATTGTTCATGTGTTTATGGAATGTAATATGATTTTAATTTTTATTAAGGCAGTTGTGGTGTTTAATTTTTGTAACATGGGGAGCAGGGAGATGGGTATTGAGGTGTGGTTAGGTAAAGGCATTTTTTGTTTTGTGTATATTTGCTGTTTTGTAGTTGTATTCTGATATTTTCCAGTAGAGATAAACAACCTAGTAAATAGGTTAATATGAAGGAGATTGATTATATTTGTGTTTCGTTTTTTGGTAGGGTGAGGAACTTATGTATATGTTTCAATATGCGATTTTGTCATGACATGTATTGTATGTACTGTTTTAAATAAAATATAAAAAAAAAAAAATACCTTTTGGTGACCTACGGTTAACAGCTCCTGTAGAGGAGAAACACTAGACTGATATGCCATAGTTTCAGTTTGTATTTTTCTCCTTATAATATCACGCAGCTGAGCAGCGTAAGGGTACGCTGGTATTCAACACCAATAGAACGAGCGATACGCCAACAACGCTGTAGAGAGAGTTTGGGCAACTTTAGCAGAGTTAACTCAGACACTAACTGTCTGACTGGTAATGAGCTTGTTACGCCTCTACTTCCTTTTCTGTCTGGTTTACCCATTTTCTTTAATAGTACATTGCGTTCATTTCCTTTAATAGCTAAATTGGAAAAGAATGTCCTTGTATTATTAACCTTTGTTTGTATATTTATATTGTGGCCACATTTTGTAAATACTTCTATGTTACTTTAGGTTACCGGGCTGAGTATCAGTGAATTTTATAGTTAAGAGTAACAATGTACGGTGGTTTGACACCCCCCCCTTCTCCCCTTCTGTGTTGTAAGTCACGTGACCTACCTAACCTCCACGGTCACTACACAGCGGTAGGCAGTTGCAGACACCAGCCACTGACTCTACACACCTGCTCGGGTCTTGTTAACTTACTGGCTGTTCGCCTTTCTTTAGGCCGGTTTATTCCGTTATTGCCAAAAGCTAGACATCTCTCTGTAATCCTTTAAGACATTATCTACGCCCTTGCCGTAGAACTATCAATAGAAATGTATTATGTCTGTTATAAGCTAATACACTAATTCATTAAAAAAGGTTTTAAATGATCATTATTATTATCCATCAAACTATCTAAATTGTTATGCTCTAAATTAAAAAGGAAATTGAAGTTGTTTAAAGACTTGGGAGTGTAACAAGGGGAAAAAGCTTGGAGCAAAAACCGAAAAAGGGTGTATTGAAATTGTATTTCTTAAAAAAAAAAACTTTTTTAAAATTTCCCAAACTTTATTTTTTCCCTTTCCCCAAAAAAAATTGTGATTATATAAGATTTTTTTTTTTTTCCCCCTTAAATAAAAAAAAGTGATATTTACACCTAGGGTACATATACAAAGGAGTAGTGTTTAGTACCCCACAGTTGTCGGGAAGCACCCCCCCAAAAAGCCCGCCTTTTTCCCAAAACCCAAACCTAGGGGGGGAAAATTTCCCAAAGACAAACTGAGTGGTAACCACGCCCCCTTTTTTGTCTTTTTTAAAACTCCAAATTGGCTAAACCCCGAGTCGTTGATTTGATGGGGGCCCCATCCCAAAAATTTTAACGATGGTTCGCTGGTTGGGGGGCCGGGGGGTGTGTTAACATGTCAAAAAAGGGTTTTTAATACTCTTTGCATGCAACAACATAAAGCCCAAATTTTAAAACTACAGTCTTGATGGAATTTTGGGCGAGAAGGCTAGGCAAAAAATAGATAGACATTTACCCAACAGTCCAATACATGATACAGAATGTATTTTTCCCCAGAGAAGCGGGGAGGATACGAGACTGACAGTGACGAAAATCAAGTCCCCCGGGCCCTTTTTTTTTTTTAAAAGACCCCAGAGTCCCGGAAAAACGGGGGGGGTTAATACCCCTCGAAGACGCGGGACACATCGGATACCGAAACCCCAGGAAGACAGCTACGGGTTTCCCCAATCCCGCCCCCAAACTAAATGGTGGACAAAAGTTCCCAGCCGGGGGAAACTGAAAAGGGGGTTTAAATTTTTTAAGTAATTTAAAAAAGTAAAAAAAAGCAAGAAGCCCAAAGGGATATGGAAAATTTTTCCAACAAATTTGCTCTTTACAAAATTCAATTCGTTCAAAAAATTTTTTGAACGTCGGGAAAAAATTTTTTCACTTAAAACCCCCCTTGTAGAAGCTCAGATAAAAAAAAAGAGAATTTTGAAGGGGGATTTTTTTTTTTTAAAAAAACGGGTACTTAGAGGAAAAGAAATTAAGCAAAAGGGAATAAGATGCCCTTTTTGATCTTAGTAAACCCACCCCTTAATGCCTAAATTTAGTGAAGGAAAGTTTTTTTTTTTTGGGGCTTTCGAGAACGTAAAGTGATGCAGTGGCCTCGAGGTTTTGGGAGCTTTGATAATTTGTTGGGGAAAAAGCCAAACCTTTACTGCAGCCCCCCCTTTTTCGAACAATATTCTGCACGATCAAAAAAAGATTGTTTTTTTAAAACGTATGACCTTCTACCTAAAGTTCCAAGGATGTTAGTTTTTTTAAAAAAACATCCTAAAAATCTTGGGTAGATTTTCCCAGAAAAAAGCTCTTTTTTTTTGGGCCTGGCATAGGACAGCGGGGTTCCTCCGTAAATCTTTTTCAGTTAATGTTACACGAAATCTTTATAAGTTTTCCCCCTGAAAAATTCATACGAAATTTGTTGACCCCCCCCTTTTCTAAGGATCTGATAGATACTGGGGCCCAGGCAAAAAATTTTTTGAAATTTCCCATTTAATGGCAGTTGAAACCGGCATGAATCGGGAGAGGGGGCCCATCAAAAATTTTTTTAGTTAAAAATTGTTTTAAAAAGGGTGCCTAAAAAATTATGTGAAAGCCCCTGTAACGGGAAAAAAACAAACTGCTAATGGTCCTTGTCCGACAATCCCAAAAGAAACAAATCCCCCTGTACCTTTTGAAAGGGGGTTTTGGGGTCATAGACAGTTCCGTGTTGGCTAAAAAGAGCGTTTTTAAACATACTCACAGAAAGTAAAATCCCCCCCGGTAATTAATTCTAAAAGAAAAAAACTAAGAAATTTTTTTCCCAAGGGGGTTCGTCCGCTGACCCATCTTCCAGATGACCCCCGGGTTTAAAAACCCCCCTAAGAAAAATCCCGAACAGCCAGAAACCTTCCCCCGAAAGGAAAGTTGGGGGAAACCCGTAAAGAGACTCTATGGACGTCACAACCCAAAAGATCCCGGGAGCTATCCCCTTTTTGGAAAAACAGACCTTGTGAAGGTTCCGGGAAAAGGGGGGGCCTCAACTAGAAGTTTTTTGGGGCATATGGGGTCATATTGAAAGTCCCTCTTATAAAGATTAATGTGGAACTTCCAGAATATATTGGCTGGATTAACGTAGGATTTTTGGGTAACCCTTTTTCCCAAAATTTTGGGTGTAGATTTATTGATCGGAATGAAATTGATAAAATTTGGAATACCAAAAGAACCCCTAGTGTTGGAAACCCCCAAAAAAAAACTGGAAACATCTGAGACTGGATTAGTTTTTTTCCCCCCTTTAAGGGATCACGGGGGCCCCTGGCAAAAAACCCCAAACAGGTGTTGAAACCAGAGCTTTCAGAAAAAGGGGGGGAATTTTGGGGGTTTGGGGTTTCTATTTAATTAAAAAAATTTAAAAAAGGGGAAACCCGAATTTGGGGAAAAAAATGTTCTACCCCTCTTCGGACCTATGAATTTAAAAAGGGAAATTTTTTAAAGCTAAAAAACGATATAGATCTAATAAATAATACTAAAGCTGAGCCTTTTTTTTATGACGAAGGGTTTTTTGGAAAAAGGGGAAAAGATAAAATTCTACCCCGGGGAAAAAAAAATTTTTGTTTTCCCTTTCCCATTCCCCCCTTGTTTTTTAATTTGCGCACCAAACCTTTTCGGGGACATTTGGGAATTTGTAAAAAAAAGAAAATTCAAATATTTTTATTGGCCCCCGGGTGAAAATTATTTGCTGATCCGGGGACAGAAATGCCATGTTTGTCAATTGATAGGAAAAACCCCCAAAATCGGCCCCTCCTCTAGTCCCCATAAAAACCCAAAACCCAGATTAGTTATAGACTGTGGGGCCCTTTTCCCCCCCTAAAAGGGGGAAACAGAATTTTTTCTATTATGGATAGGCCCCCCTATCCCGAGGCCAAAAGTCGAAAAAAATTAAAACCCCAGAAACATAGTACGCCCCTTTATACGTTTCGCACCCTGGGCTTTCCCCCCTGAGATTAAATGGGGTCAAAGGGTCAAATTTCACATCAAAGTTTTTTTAAAAAAGCAATGTCAAGATTAGGGTAAACAGATACTACCCCAAAACCCATCATCCCCAACCCAAGGGGGTATTAGAAAGGTTTCATAAAACCCCTTTAAAAAAATACTCTACGGGCGTATTGTGAAAAATATTAAAAAGTTTGGGGGTAAGGGGTTCCCTTTTTTCCTTTTTCTTTCCCCCAAAGAAGCCGAACAAGATAAAAGAAACACTCCCCCTTTGAGGGTGTTTTTGGGGCCAAATTTTGGGCCTCACTATATTAAGAGATTTGTGGATAGGGAAAAAAAGGGGCCCTTTTCCCATTAGACCCCCCGTTTTAGGAACCCTAGTACAATTGAAAAAATTGGTGAGTGAAAACCCCCCCCAAGCTCAAAAAAAAAAAATGAAAAAATTTTTATCAGAGGTCAAAACCCGGTCCTTTCAACCCGGGGAAATTGTTTTGGGAAAAAAAATTTTTTTTTTGGGCATTCTTTAAACCCCCTTTTTTAGGGCCTTACGAAAATAATACAAGCTAAACGAGTAAAAATTTTTTAAAGGGGGGAAACCCGGACGTAGAAAAAAAAATTAAAGGGGTTATCCCCATAAATAATTTTAAAAAAAACAATAAACCCCCCTTTTCCCCCCCACTAAAAACTACTCAACCTCCAGCCTCTGAACTTAAGAAAAATTTTTTCTCAAAATTCAGAAATTTTAAAAGGTTGGATAATTTTCTAGATGTTCTTCCCTCTGTTCATAAATCAAAATAAAAAATTTTTTTTTTTAAATACAAAAATATTCTCTGATGTCCTAAAACTTATGTAACGCTGCATCTACGTTCCAAAGAATTATGAATATTTTAGTCCAACCTTTAGAAGGTGTGGAGGCATACTTGGATGATCTTGTGGTTTACAGTCTAGATTGGAAATCCCATTTGGAAAGGTTGGAAGAACTATTAAAAGCCTTACAAAAGTATAACTTCACAGTAAATTTACAAAAATGCGACTTTGGTAAGGCCCAGATTAAATACCTGGGGTTTGAGATTGGGCAAGGACAAGTCGCCCCAGACGAATTAAAGTCAAAGCTATTTTAAATTTTCCTCAGCCCCAAGATAGAAAAGCCCTCCAAAGGTTTTTAGGATGGCTACTTATTATCGAAGATTTTGCCCAAACTTCGCACAAGTAGCCTTCCTCTCACTAAACTAACAAGTCCTAAAAATAAGTTCAACTGGGATGACAGCTGTACTTTAGCCTTCAATCGCCTAAAACATTTTTCTTTCCTCAGCTCCGATATTACGAAGTCCTGATTTCAACATTCCTTTTACTCTACATGTGGATGCCAGCGACTCTGCCATTGGCGCTGTGTTACTACAACCTTCGCAACAAGGGGATATTCTGCATCCAGTATGTTATTATTCGTATAAATTAAAGGAATATCAAAGATCCTATTCTACTGTAGAAAAAGAAGCCCTAGCATTAGTCGTTTCTTTGGAGCATTTTGACGTATATCTTGGTTATTCTCCTCATGTGGTGAACATTTTTTCTGATCATAACCCACTTACTTTTATAAACTCGATGAAATCCAAAAATGTTAGAATTTTAAGGTGGGCTTTAGGGATCCAACCCTACAGAATTTCTATTTCTCACATAAAAGGATCCAGTAATGTAATAGCAGATGCATTGTCTCGCTCTTAATGGCTTATCTAACTGTATAATTTCTTCACAGAATAGAAGCTTATCTGATTCTGATCTAGGAAGTGGGCTGATAAGATGCTCGGAGAAAGATACGTCTTCTCCCTCACCCTGAGACATTCCTTCTATCAATGAGTCATTTCACGCTCATACGCCTGAAACGTCGAAATATTATCTTGTGGGCCGGGGTGTTACGCCTCTACTTCCTTTTCTGTCTGGTTTACCCATTTTCTTTAATAGTACATTGCGTTCATTTCCTTTAATAGCTAAATTGGAAATGAATGTCCTTGTATTATTAACCTTTGTTTGTATATTTATAGTGTGGCCACATTTTGTAAATACTTCTATGTTACTTTAGGTTACCGGTCTGGGTATCAGTGAATTTTATAGTTAAGAGTAACAACTCTGTACGGTGGTTTGACCCCCCCCCCCTTCTCCCCTTCTGTGTTGTAAGTCACGTGACCTACCTAACCTCCACGGTCACTACAGAGCGGTAGGCAGTTACAGATACCAGCCACTGGCTCTACACACATGCTCGGGTCTTGTTAACTTACTGGCTGTTCGCCTTTCTTTAGGCCGGTTTATTCTGTTATTGCCAAAAGCTAGACATCTCTCTGTAATCCTTTAAGACATTATCTACGCCCTTGCCGTAGAACTATCAATAGAAATGTATTATGTCTGTTATAAGCTAATACACTAATTCATTAAAGAAGGTTTTAAATGATCTGTATTATTATCCATCAAACTCTCTAAATTGTTATGCTCTAAATTAAAAAGGAAATTGAAGTTGTTTAAAGACTTGGGAGTGTAACAGTGTGTGTGACTGTTTGGTGTGTGTGAGACTGTGTGGTGTGTGTGAGACTGTGTGGTGTGTGTGACTGTGTGTTGTGTGAGACTGTGTGGTGTGTGTGTGTGTGAGACTGTGTGGTGTGTGTGTGACTGTGTGGTGTGTTTGAGACTGTGTGGTGTGGGTGTGACTGTGTGGTGTGTGTGGACTGTGTGGTGTGTGTGTGACTGTGTGGTGTGTGTGAGACTGTGTGTGTGTGTGAGACTGTGTGATGTGTGTGAGACTGTGTGGTGTGTGTGAGACTGTGTGGTGTGTGTGTGACTGTGTGGTGTGTGTGACTGTGTGGTGTGTGTGGACTGTGTGGTGTGTGTGGACTGTGTGGTGTGTGTGAGACTGTGTGGTGTGTGTGGACTGTGTGGTGTGTGTGACTGTGTGGTGTGTGTGACTGTGTGGGTGTGTGAGACTGTGTGGTGTGTGTGACTGTGTGGTGTGTGTGACTGTGTGGTGTGTGTACTGTGTGGTGTGTGTGACTGTGTGGTGTGTGTGGACTGTGTGGTGTGTGTGTGACTGTGTGGTGTGTGTGAGACTGTGTGGTGTGTGTGAGACTGTGTGGTGTGTGTGAGACTGTGTGGTGTGTGTGAGACTGTGTGGTGTGTGTGAGACTGTGTGGTGTGTGTGAGACTGTGTGGTGTGTGTGAGACTGTGTGGTGTGTGTGAGACTGTGTGGTGTGTGTGACTGTGTGGTGTGTGTGTGACTGTGTGGTGTGTGTGAGACTGTGTGGTGTGTGTGTGACTGTGTGGTGTGTGTGAGACTGTGTGGTGTGTGTGTGACTGTGTGGTGTGTGTGAGACTGTGTGGTGTGTGTGAGACTGTGTGGTGTGTGTGAGACTGTGTGGTGTGTGTGTGACTGTGTGGTGTGTGTGAGACTGTGTGGTGTGTGTGTGACTGTGTGGTGTGTGTGAGACTGTGTGGTGTGTGTGTGACTGTGTGGTGTGTGTGACTGTGTGGTGTGTGTGAGACTGTGTGGTGTGTGTGAGACTGTGTGGTGTGGTATCAATATGACAGTTTTCTTAACACTATACAGGCTGCCCAAAGAACATTTATCCCGTATAAAGAAATTAGATCAAGTAGAAATGACCCAAAATGGATGAATAATAGGCTCAAGTATCTTTTAGGGCAGAAGAAAGGAATTTATAGGCGCATAAAAAGAGGTGAGGGTCATCTTATAAATCAGTATACTGACATAAAGAGGGACATTAAAAAGGGGATAAGAAAAGCTAAACGGGACTATGAAATTAAAATTGCAAGGGATTAAAAAACTAACCCAAAAAGTTTTTTCCAGGTTTATAGAACAAAAGTTAGGGATAAGATAGGTCCCCTTAAATATAACTCTGGGCATCTTACTGACAAGGAGAATGATATGTGCTCAATTTTTAATAACTATTTTCTCTCAGTTTTCACACAGGAAGACACTAATAATATCCCAGTAATTAATTTTTACAGAGGCTCAGAAGAAGATAAATTATGTAATATCGCAGGCACTAGCGAAATGGTTATGAAACAACTAGACCGACTGAAACAAAATAAATCGCCAGGTCCTGATGAGCTTTTTGCAAGGGTTCTTAAGGAATGCAAAATGGAACTCTGTGAACCAATATCTAACATTTTTAATTTTTCTCTTCAAACAGGTGTAGTGTCTGATATGTGGAAGATGGCTAATGTATTTCCTATTTTTAAAGCAGGGGACAAGTCACTACCATCAAATTACCGCCCAATAAGCCTTACCTCAATTGTAGGCAAATTACTAGAGTCAATTATAGCTGATATTATTAGAAGCCATCTAGATAACCATAATTTGATTAATGATACTCAGCATGGATTCACGAGGGGCCGTTCCTGCCTATCTAATTTATTAACCTTCTTCAGTAAAGCTTTTGAGGCTGTTGATCACGATAAAGAATTCGATATTGTTTATTTAGACTTTAGTATGGCTTTTGATAGAGTACCGCACCAGAGACTGTTAAGGAAAGTGGCAGCTCATGGCATTGGGGGAAAAGTGCTGTCATGGATCGAGTCATGGCTCACCAATAGGAAGCAGAGAGTGTGCATCAATGGGGTTAAATCCGAATGGGGACTTGTAACAAGTGGTGTTCCACAAGGATCAGTCTTAGGCCCATTGTTATTTATAATATATATCAATTACCTTGACGAGGGAATTACTAGTGATATGAGCAAATTCGCCGACGACACGAAGATAGGTAGGATAATTGATTCAAACATAGATGTCATAGAACTTCAGGAAGATTTAGACAAACTTAATTCGTGGTCAGGAAAGTGGCAGATGCAGTTCAATGTAGATAAATGCAAGGTTCTGAAGCTGGGGAGTATCCATAACCCAACCACTTATAAGTTAAATACCGTAGAACTTAGCCATACAGATTGTGAGAAGGTCTTGGGGGTGATGGTAAGCAGCAACCTTAAACCAAGACAGCAATGCCTAAGCGTACGTAATAAGGCAAATAGATTACTGGGATTTATATCAATAAGTGTTAGCAACAGAAGTCCAGAGGTTATATTACAGCTTTATACATCATTAGTAAGGCCTCACCTAGATTACGCAGCTCAGTTTTGGTCTCCATATTACAGAATGGACATAAATTCATTAGAAAAAATTCAGCGTAGGATGACTAAATTAATACATAGCATTAGAAATCTTCCTTACGAAGAAAGATTGAAGACCCTTAAATTACATTCACTTGTAAGACGTAGAATGAGGGGAGACATGATCGAGGTATACAAGTGGAAAATGGGTATTAACAAAGGGGATATAAATAAGGTCTTGAGGATATCTCTCCAAGAGAGAACCCGCAATAATGGATTCAAGTTAGATAAGTTTAGATTTAGAAAGGATATAGGAAAGTATTGGTTTGGAAATAGGGTAGTTGATGAGTGGAACAGTCTGCCTAGTAGGGTTATTGAAGCTAGGACCTTGGGTAGTTTCAAATTTAGGTTGGCTAAATTCATGAGTGAGAGGGGTTGGATTTGAGTGGGACTCGCACATGAGTGAATGGAATTGTCAAAGCTTATTTCTTGGGTAGCACTGAAAATTGGGTTGAGCAAGTGTTCTGTTAGTGGGACGGATTGTGAAGGACCTGCCTGGTATGGGCCAACAGGCCTGCTGCAGTGTTCCTCCTTTCTTATGTTTTATTGCCGGTTCTCTCTTGGAGAGATATCCTCAAGACCTTATTTATATCCCCCTTATTAATACCCATCTTCCACTTATATACCTCGATCATGTCTCCCCTCATTCTTCGTCTTACAAGTGAATGTAATTTAAGGGTCTTCAATCTTTCTTCATACGGAAGATTTCTAATGCTATGAATTAACTTTGTCATTCGTCGCTGAATGTTTTCTAACGAATTTATATCCATTCTGTAAAATGGAGACCAGAACTGAGCTGCATAATCTAGGTAAGGCCTTACTAATGATGTATAAAGCTGTAATATAACCGCTGGACTTCTGTTGCTTACACTTCTTGATATAAATCCCAGTAATCTATTTGCTTTATTTCTTACGCTTAGGCATTGCTGACTTGGTTTGAGGTTGCTGCTTACCTTAACCCCAAATCCTTTT
>WNWK01049278.1:0-13262 GCA_009830355.1 Cherax destructor | reverse complement strand
TGTCTGAAATAGTGGGGTTATCTTCCAGTTTCTAATTTATTTTTAATTCCCCCAGTATTTCCCCCTTGAGAAAAACTGAGGGAAGTAAGTATTGAAAATTTCAATACCTTTAAAATAACTGTGGATCTGTCCGAGTTACTTTAAGGGGTTTATCTTGCCCTTTTAATCTTACTTCTGTATACCAAAAGAACCCCCTTTTGGATTAGTTTCGAATCCGCCCTTACCTCAAATTTTTTTTGTTTTTTTTCCCTTTTTTTTATTTTCCTTTTTAATTGATAAATTTTTTTCTTTGTCCATCCCCTTTTTTGATACCCTATATCCTCTTTGACCAATGGTTTTTAATCTATTGTTCCATTTGGATCATTTTTTAGATCTAATTTCCCTACTTAACAAAAGTTGCCCGGGGCAGCTAGAACTATGCTCTGAAAAACGTCATAATTCAACCAAAACCCCCCACCTGACCCATATCAGGTAAATCCCAATTAGCCCACCTAAGGTATTTCTCAGCCCATGGGGTCGGCTACACTTTGAACTGAGACTTTGATTGCAGACCGGGAATTCCCATGATATATTAAAACTAAGTGATTTGTGATCGCTTTCCCCAAGCTCTTTATTAACCCCCAAGATTATTAATTAGTGATTCTTTGTTAGCAAGAACAAATCAAGGTTTCTACCCCCTAGTTGGTTCTGTAAACAAACTGTTTTAAAAACAATCCTGAACGTAAAGAAAGTCACTAGACTAAAAAATTACCTGTCCCATTGTTCCAATCATGTGTCTAAATTTAAAATTTTCCCTTCCCATTTAAAAACAACATTTTAAATTTTCTAGACCCTTATGAATTTCGTCCCATAGCACCCCTTCGCCTTCCCTATAGGCTTTGGGCCTTAAATCCACCCAAAATTAATTTTCACGACCTCGAGAAACGTGCCAAACAGATTATGTATCCGCTGTTTCTAATCTTATATCTTGTCTAACAAACAATTTAAATTATCTCTGAATACACGACTCCCTCCCCCTTCCTGTTGACCCATCATGTGGAATAGTTTAAAAACCTGAATGTTGCATCAGGATTTTCATCTTTCAGGTTGAACCAGGTCCTGTTATAAATAATATCTATTTACCTGCACTTGCAAGTAATTTACTCATCTTTCTTATTTCTTAGACTCCTACTTTTTGGGGTATAGGTAAACCCCAAGGAGCTATACTCTGCCCTTACTATCTCTCTTTGTTTGTTGATCAATTGTTTGATTTAAAAAACAACTTTATTTTAATCTTATCTTTTAAACAAACCCGGGGGACCTGTTAAATCTCTGCTGTTTCAGGCCCCACACCCCTAATTTTTCCCACAAAACCCATACCCTATAATCTATCAGTTTAAAGTCCTAGACAAGTCCCCAAATGACCCCCTCAATCAAGGCTAATGAACCACTCCAGCCCCAGATTTGTGGTTCTGGGTGGGGAGACCTACAGATTTCCTTCACTCCAACAAGTCTCCGGGGCAGGAGAGTATTTTTGTTATTTCTTTTATGTTATTCCTTCTTCCAGGGTTTTAAAAAATTTTAGGGGTTGTGGATGACAGTTTACCTCCATGATTTTGGGATTTGTCCTTCTGGTCCCTTTCAAATGCTATACAAGGCAGTTAGTGATATAATGTTAATTTTTTACCCATTTTAAACATTTTAGAGAGAAAAAAGAATGTGAAAAAGATTTTTTCCTTGGTCAGATCTCAGCATTTGTTGAGGGTGAAAGCTGATGCTATTCTCTTCCTGCCATTCCTATTTAAGATATCTCAAAACAGAATCTACAATTTTTTTTTGTTTGTTGGGATTCGAACGGTGAAAATTGATTCCCCAAAAAGAACAACTTCGGCAACTGCAGTTAAGTATTTCAGAAGAGTCCCAGGGAAAAGAAATAGTATCAACAGCCCAAACCTGCTGAGGACTATTTCTCACTTTTACTGTCTGCCTACAATATTTTTACTTGTGATTTCTCTCTTATCTGAGTAGCCCAACTTGTTTCTCAGCAAACTGTCGTATATTGGATTTATATAAATTTCTTCCTGTATTGTATTTGCATGTTTGTGTTCCTTATCTTCCCCTTCCTCCTACCGTGTTCTGTTTCGTGCCCTTTATTTCTTTTTCTTATTCGTTCACTATCAAAACATTTTTATATAATTTCCCCAAAGAAAGAATTTTTCAGTCTTTTAGTCATTTACTTATTTCACATTTTGTGGCCCCTCTGGGAGTTCCAAGACACTTCCCGTTCTTCCCGTTATCACTGCTGTCCTAGAGCGGATATTGGGGCACATAAAGTTTGAAAAACCCCTCCCTGGCAAGAGGACAATTACACCGTCCCAGTCGTTGGGGATAGGTTTACTTTTCCGATTTATATTTATTTCCATTTGTTAAAAATTTACCATGTAAAGGCAATTTATGTGAAGTTATAACTCCCTTGGGATTTCTGGGGACACCGGGCATGAGCGAGTCCAGCAGGTACAAGCCCAGTGATTCCACAAAACCATTTACACCTTTTTGATATATTCCAAAGTTTAAACTATACAAAATTTGGTGAATAAAATTCTAAACTTAATTGACACCTCGACGCTGGGGCTCTGTTTAAACCCGTATCTGGGGTGGTGGTGGAGAATTTCTCCAGGAGGGGATATCGGCCCCTTCCCAGCCCTTTCAGCCCCCTTCAGCCCCTTTCAGCTGGGGACAGCCCTCTCCCGAAAGGGCAGTGATGTCTTTTTGCTTCCGCATCAAGTAGTTGGGAAATTAGATGCTTTACCAGTTACGATCACGTCACTCCTTGCAAGAGAACGATGTTGCAACTCATGAGAGTAACTAGTTAAAATAATCTCTATACTGCGACAGGGAAAGGTACGGAAAACTCCTACCTCATTTTATTTGCATGTGACAATATTAGACTCTCAGTGATCGAGACACAGCAAAAAATTAGGCATTCTGCATTGCTTCCTGTAGAGTTTGGCAAGCAAAAAAACATGTGATCGGCACTTCTTTTGTTTTCGGGTGACGCCTAGGGTGAGCCAGGGTAAGATGGGGCCAGCGGGGGGCGCCAGGTGGGTGCAAAAACCCTTCCTTTTTGAGAGCTTGTTACGAGCGCGTGCATTGAGATAAACAACGAAAGAACAGTGCTACCTCATCATTGACAATCTCCCATCTACACAAATTAAATAATACAAATGTCGCAGCTTCTTATGACATTATTGTGAGATGAACAAATATTGAAGAACTTAAGTGACATTGCAGAGTGTAA
Source organism: Cherax destructor (assembly GCA_009830355.1). NCBI lineage: Eukaryota > Metazoa > Arthropoda > Malacostraca > Decapoda > Parastacidae > Cherax > Cherax destructor. The sequence goes on along the minus strand of WNWK01049278.1, from coordinate 9,985 downwards.
CAAAGTTCCAGACTAGGACGTGTGACATTCCTCAGACACTTCTTCAATCAAGAAAGCGTTTATCCGGATGATACTTAATGGTCGATACAATACCCAAATAAATCTGCAAAGACATTTATAAGTTCAGATGACTGCTGTTAGGAACTGATGTATGTTCTAGGCAGATTTATCATACATCAGGTAAAATGCGGCATTTTAGCCCAACCCAGTAAGTATCAGCATTATTTAGCATTGTTCAGTATTCAGTTACTGAATGTATATTACTATACGCTCCTCAGGGCAATTATTCACATACTCACTATACTTACTTGTCCCAACAGCTACGTGGCGGTAGAACACACTGGAGTCATATCGGTAGAACACACTGGGTCATATCGGTAGAACACACTGGGTCATATCGGTAGAACACTAGGTCATATCGGAGGAGCGATCTGGGTGCAGCTGCAGGAAAGCTGACCCAGCAACAAAGATAAGTACAGTGTTTCCTGTGTTCCTGCTTACAAATTGTTGGTGTCTACAAAGTATTTGCACAACTACACCACACTGTACTCCTTTCCTTGAGTCCCTGACTAATTTGGTCTCCACTCTAATGTGCCATAGATCATAAAGAAAGAATGCAAGCCACGAAAAGGCCAACGATATCAAACAATAAACTCAATACATTCTCACGACATCCCCGCAAATTTTATGGGCATTTATTCCATTCGATTTGCAGAAAATTGATAGTTTTGCTTTATTTAGGCTAAGATTAGTTACGATGGATAATTCTCTATCAATTAAAAATAACTAATAAAAACATCTCAAAACGCTAATAAATGAAATGTCGATAACGACGGACACAAATTCAAACGCAAGAATGGAAAACGGATACCCACAGATGTACTTAAACATCTATGTCAGGGAATCACTTTTAAAGACTCGAGCAACACAATACAAACACGTAACACGAATTACACCACAGGACGAAGGTGAGGGGAAAAGGGAGGACCTCTGAAAATTGGGAATGGACAGCTGACGGATAACGAACTGGAAATGTGTTCTCTATTTAATGACTATTTTTGTCAGTCTTTACACAGAAGACGTAAATGAGTTAGAAATTAACAATTATTCAGTTCCTGAAAATTCAAATTAACTAATATTACTGTCACGAGGATATGGTTATCAAACAGATAGATAAACTGAAGCAAAATAAGTCCCGGGACCCGACGAGTTGTTTTCCAGGGTACTAAAAAAATGCAAAAAGGAACTTAGTCAGCCATTAACGAATGTGTTTAATACGTCCATCCTAACTGGTGTTGTGCCAGAATGTGGAAGATAGCTAATGTAGTTCCTATATTCAAATCAGGGGATAAGTCCATTCCATCAAATTACCGTCCAATAAGCCTCACGTCTATAGTAGGCAAATTATTAGAATCAATTATAGCTGATATTATCAGAAGTCACCTTGAAGAACATAATTTGATTAATGAATCTCAGCATGGGTTTACGAGGTCGTTCCTGCCTGACAAATTTACTGACGTTTTCAACAAAACATTTGAGGCAGTAGACAGTGATAAAGAATATGATATAGTTTACTTGGATTTCAGTAAGGACTTCGATAAAGTACCTCACAAGAGACTCTTAAGAAAGGTGGCAGCTCATGGTATGGGAGAGTAAAGTTATAGCAGGATAGAGGCATGGCTTACCAATAGAAAGCAGAGAGTTTCCATTAATGGGGTCAAATCTGAATGGGGATTTGTCACCAGTGGCGTTCCACAAGGATCAGTTTGGGCCCATTGTTGTTCTAATTTACATAAATGACCTTGATGAAGGGTACAAGTGACATGAGTAAATTTGCTGATGATAAAAAATAGGCCGTATAATTCATTCTGAGGAGGATACCAATGAACTCCAGGAGGATTTGGATAAATTAATGTCTTGGTCTGAAAATGGCAGATGAAGTTCAATGTGGACAAGTGTAAGGTGCTAGTCGTTGGTAATGAAAATATCCTCAGTTTATAAACTAGGTGAAGGTGAGGCTTGATCATACAGAATGTGAAAAGACTTGGGAGTCATGTAAGCAGAAATCTAAAGCCAAGACAACAGTGCCTAAGTGTGCGCAATAAGGCTAACAGATTACTAGGATTTATTTCAAGTATAAACAACAGAAGTCAAAAGTTATTTACACCTCTATACATCACTAGTGAGACCTCATTTGGATTATGCAGCTCAGTTCTGGTCTCTTACTACAGGATGGATATAGATTCATTGGAGAACATACAAAGAAGGAATGACTAAAATGATTTACAGTATAAGAAATCTCCCGTATGAAGATAGACTTAGAGCATTGAATCTCCACTCTCTGGAGAGACGTAGAATGAGGAGATATCATCGAGGTGTACAAGTGGATGATGGGCATAAACAAAGGAGATATTAATAAAATACTGAGGATATCGAACCAAGTAAGAACCAGAAATAACGGATTTAAATTGGATAAATTTAGATTTAGAAAGGACATAGGCAAGTACTGGTTTTCGAACAGGTTGTAGATGCGTGGAACAATCTTCCGAGTAGGGTGATAGAGGCTAGGACCTTGGGTGGCTTTAAAAGAGGGTGGACAAATATATGAGTGGGAGGGGCTGGGTTTGATTAGTGTCTGAGTACAGGAGTAAATTCTTAGGTAGTGGTGGTTTGATAAGGACCTGCCTTGTATGGGCCAGTAGGCCTTCTGCAGTGTTCCTCCATTCTTATGTTCTTATGTTCTTATAACGCAAGTAGTATAACCCAGCCACATACCACAGCACCCCTAAACAACACAGCAACACAGTAAAAGTACACAACAGAGCCACATAACACGGTAAAACTACAAAATACAGTCACAAGATAGCCATAAAGTTACATAACATAGTCGCATAACACAGCCATAAAACCACTCAACATGGTTACAAAACACAGCCACACAGTAAAGCTACACAACGCAGTCACGACACAACAGCACAACACAGCCACTCAACACAGTTACAAAACACAGCAACACAACACAGCCACTCAACACAGCAGTACAACAGAGTCACATAACCACACAGTAAATCTAAACAACACAATCACAACACAGCCACACAGCAAAACTACACAACACAGTCACATAACACAGCTACTGAAAACAGCCGCACGACACAGACACACAACACTGCCGTACATCATAGCCACAGCCACATAACAGAACCACACAACACAGCCACACACAAAACAGCCATATGGCTGAAGGGTCGTGCAGTAAAATTCTGAATGGATCCTTAATTGCCAGCCGGTACAAAGGAGAGGGTGCGAGGCCAGTCTAATAACTTGAGAGTAATTAGTTTGTTAAATGCTTTCAGGGAAGTATGGTGAGCATTATTGCTAGCAGCCGGGGATAACGAATATTTCCCTGCTGATGGGTAGCCCAGAGCCTGTCGGGTGTCAGTTGGGATGTTAGCTGGGGTATCAGTGGTGATGTCAGTCGGGATGTTGCTTCGGGTGCTATTTATTAATATCTCCTTTGTTTATGCCCATCATCCACTTGTACACCTCGATGATATCTCCCCTCATTCTACGTCTCTCCAGAGAGTGGAGATTCAATGCTCTAAGTCTATCTTCATACGGGAGATTTCTTATACTGTAAATCATTTTAGTCATTCTTCTTTGTATGTTCTCCAATGAATCTATATCCATCCTGTAGTAAGGAGACCAGAACTGAGCTGCATAATCCAAATGAGGTCTCACTAGTGATGTATAGAGGTGTAAAATAACTTTTGGACTTCTGTTGCTTATACTTCTTGAAATAAATCCTAGTAATCTGTTAGCCTTTTTGCGCACACTTAGGCACTGTTGTCTTGGTTTTAGATTTCTGCTTACCATGACTCCCAAGTCTTTTTCACATTCTGTATGATCAAGCTCACCTTCACCTAGTTTATAAATTCGAGGGATATTTTCATTACCAACGACTAGCACCTTACACTTGTCCACATTGAACTTCATCTGCCACTTTTCAGACCAAGACATTAATTTATCCAAATCCTCCTGGAGTTCATTGGTATCCTCCTCAGAATGAATTATACGGCCTATTTTTGTATCATCAGCAAATTTACTCATGTCACTTGCAATTCCTTCATCAAGGTCATTTATGTAAATTATGAACAACAATGGGCCCAAAACTGATCCTTGTGGAACGCCACTGGTGACAAATCCCCATTCAGATTTGACCCCATTAATGGAAACTCTTGCTTTCTATTGGTAAGCCATGCCTCTATCCATGCTATAACTTTACCTCCTATACCATGAGCTGCCACCTTTCTTAAGAGTCTCTTGTGAGGTACTCTATCGAAGTCCTTACTGAAATCCAAGTAAACTATATCATATTCTTTATCACTGTCTACTGCCTCAAATGTTTTATTGAAAAACGTCAGTAAATTTGTCAGGCAGGAACGACCTCTCGTAAACCCATGCTGAGATTCATTAATCAAATTATGTTCTTCAAGGTGACTTCTGATAATATCAGCTATAATTGATTCTAATAATTTGCCTACTATAGACGTGAGGCTTATTGGACGGTAATTTGATGGAATGGACTTATCCCCTGATTTGAATATAGGAACTACATTAGCTATCTTCCACATCTCTGGCACAACACCAGTTAGGATGGACGTATTAAACACATTCGTTAATGGCTGACTAAGTTCCATTTTGCATTCTTTAAGTACCCTGGAAAACAACTCGTCGGGTCCCGGGGACTTATTTTGCTTCAGTTTATCTATCTGTTTGATAACCATATCCCTCGTGACAGTAATATTAGTTAATTTGAATTCTTCAGGAACTGAATAATTGTTAATTTCTGGAATCTCATTTACGTCTTCTGTGTAAAGACTGACAAAAAATAGTCATTAAATAGAGAACACATTTCCAGTTCGTTATCCGTCAGCTGTCCATTCCCAATTTTCAGAGGTCCTACCTTTTCCCTCACCTTCGTCCTGTGGTGTAATTCGTGTTACGTGTTTGTATTGTGTTGCTGCGAGTCTTTAAAAGTGATTACCTGACATAGATGTTTAAGTACATTCTGTGGGTATCCGTTTTCCATTCTTGCGTTTGAATTTGTGTCCGTCGTTATCGACATTTCATTTATTAGCGTTTTGAGATGTTTTTATTAGTTATTTTTAATTGATAGAGAATTATCCATCGTAACTAATCTTAGCCTAAATAAAGCAAAACTATCAATTTTCTGCAAATCGAATGGAATAAATGCCCATAAAATTTGCGAGATGTCGTGAGAATGTATTGAGTTTATTGTTTGATATCGTTGGCCTTTTCGTGGCTTGCATTCTTTCTTTATGATCTATGGCACATTAGAGTGGAGACCAAATTAGTCAAGGGACTAAGGAAAGGAGTACAGTGTGGTGTAGTTGTGGCAAAATTACATTTGTAGAACACCAACAATTTGTACAGGAACACAGGAAACACTGTACTTATCTTTGTTGCTGGGTCAGCTTTCTGCAGCTGCACCCAGATCGCTCCTCCGATATGACCTAGTGTGTTCTACCGATATGACCCAGTGTGTTCTACCGATATGACCCAGTGTGTTCTACCGATATGACCCAGTGTGTTCTACCGCCACGTAGCTGTTGGGGACAAGTAAGTATAGTGAGTATGTGAATAATTGCCCCTGAGGAGCGTATAGCAATATACATTCAGTAACTGAATACTGAACAATGCTAAATAATGCTGGATACTTACTGGGTTGGGCTAAAATGCCCGCATTTTACCTGATGTATGATAAATCTGCCTAGAACATACATCAGTTCCTAACTGCGCAGTCATCTGAACTTATAAATGTCTTTGCAGATTTATTTGGGTATTTGTATCGGACCATTAAGTATCATCCGGATAAACGCTCTCTTGATTGAAGAAGTGTCTGAGGAATGTCACACGTCCTAGTCTGGAACTTTGTTACACTCGCAATGTCACTTAAGTTCTTCAATATTTGTTCATCTCACAATAATGTCATAAGAAGCTGCGCACACTTTATATTATTTAATTTGTGTAGATGGAGATTGTCAGTAAGGATGAGGTAGCACTGTTCTTTCGTTGTTTATCTCAATGCACGCGCTCGTAACAAGCTCCTCAGTCGGAAGGTTATTGCAATCTAATCTACGACGCCCTCCGCTGGCCCCATCTTACCCTGGCTCACCCTAGGCGTCACCCGACACACAAAAGAAGTGCCGATCAAGCATGTTTCTTTTGCTTGCCAAACTTCTACAGGAAGCAATGCAGAATGCCTAATTTCTTGCTGTGTCTCGATCACTGAGAGTCTAATATTGTCACATGCAAATAAAATGAGGTAGGAGTTTTCCTGTACCTTTCCTGTCGCAGTATAGAGATTATTTACACTAGTTACTCTCATGAGTTGCAACATCGTTCTCTTGCAAGGAGGTGCACGTGATCGTAACTGGTAAAGCATCTAATTCCAATTACTTGATGCGGAAGCAAACAAGACGTCACTGCCCTTTCTGAGAGGGCTGTCCCACAGCTGAAAGGGGCTATAAGGGCTGAAGTGGGCCGATATTCCCCCTCTTGGAGAAATTTCTCCACAGTAGTGACTGTGTAGTGTAGGCCAGCATGAGCTTCAACCTACCACCCACCACCACCCCAGACACAGGTGTACAGAGACCAGAGTCGAGGTGTCAGGTGTCCCAAGTGCTTAGAATTTTATTCAGCAAATTTTGTATAGTTTAAACTTTGGAGATATATCAAGAATAAGAAGTGTAAATAGTTTATGGAAGCACTGGAGCTTGTACCTGCGTAGCCTCGCTGCATGTCACAGGTGTCCCCAGAAATCACAATGAGTTATGAGTTATAACTTTCACATAAATTGTCTTTACATGGTAAACTAACAAATGTAAATAAATATAAATCGAGAGTAAAACCTATCTCAACGAGCTGAGACGGGTGTACATTGTTCTCTGTGCCACGAGTGGTGTCAAACTTTATGTGCCCCAATATCCGCTACCTAGGAGCAGCAGTGATACTGAAGAACAGAAGTGTCTTGGAACTGCAGGATGGACAAAAATAGTGAAATGGAAGTAAATGACTGAAAGACTGGAAAATTCTTTCTTGAGAAATTATATAAAAGTGTTGTGATAGTGAACGAATAAGAGATAAAGAAATAAATGGAGCACAGAAACAGAACACGGTAGGAGGAAGGAGGGAAAGTAGTAAGACACAAACATGCAGTACAATACAGGAAGAAATTATATATAAATCCAATATACGACAGTTGTGCTGAGAAACAGTAATGCAGAGCTACTCAGATAAGAAAGAAATCACAAGTACAAATCATTGGTGCTGTTGATACTGTTTCTTTTGCTGGGACTCTTCTAGAAATACTTAACTGCAGTTGCCGAAGTTGTTCTTTTTGGTGGAATCAGTAACTACACCGTTCGAATCCCAACCAACGAAAAACCAAAATGTGTAGATTCTGTGTTTGAGATATCTGTAAATACGGAATGGCAAGAAGAATGAATAGCATGCAGCTTTCACCATCCAACAAATGCTGAGATCTTACCAAGGGAACATGCTGTTCTATCACATTCTTACATTTTCTCTCTCTAAAATGTGTTACATAGAGGTAGACAAAAATTAACATTATAACGCTAACTACCTTGTATAGCATTTGAAAGGGACCAGAAGGTACAAATCCCACAAATCATGGAGGTAAACATGTCATTCACAACCCCTAAAATTTTTAAGAGCCTGGAAGAAGAATAACATAAAAGGAAATAACAAAAAATACTCTCCTGCTCCCCGGAGACTTGTTGGAGTCGAGGCAAAGTCTGTAGGTACTCTCCACTCCAGAACCACAAATACTGATATTATAAAACGCGTGAGTTTGGAGTGTGAGCATGGTAACATTTATGAAGGAATTCAGTGGAAACTGCTTAGCTGGACTTGAATCCTAGAGGTGGGAAGTAAAGTGCCTGAACTCTGAAGGGGGAAGGGGATAAATGGCGGTTAGGAAGGACATCTGAACTGTGATTTCAGCGAACCTCTGGCAAGCCTGTGCTGGAGCGAGTGATGGGGAAAGAGTTTCGTCTCTATCAGGTCACCCTACTGGTCGATTTGTTAAAAAAAAAAAAATCCCAAAACAAACAAACAATACAATACCTTTTGTTTGTTCAAATATATAAGGCCTTAAACCATTCCCTAACCAAAAAAAAAAATCGTTTATTAGTGAACTCCTCACAGAGTCAAATGGAATGTTTGCCACTTGCACAGAGACCCGTACAAGAGACAACTTTGACAACGAAATGTGAAAACGTCGGTACAACTTACGATAAATGTTACCTTAGAGAATAGACAACAGGGAGGAATTGGCATGACTGTCAAGGAGTCGCACATTTGCAGTCATTTAACACCACTAATGATGTAATTGAAGCTATGGTAGTAAAAAATGAGACCACTAGATACAACAGTTCGAAGAGCAGCTATCGAAGATTTATTATTTTCTGGAAACTCTTTTAACCTCTGCACCATATATCTTTCTGTTGGAACTTTCAATTTAAGACTTTTAAATGGAAGAAAGTAGCAAATACTGTAACCTCAGATACTGTTACAAGAGCAAACGCAGATAAACAATCTCACACATATGAACTACTGAAACTGAATTAAATTCGCCTTAGCCAGAGAATAGTGGAACCGACAAGATTAGTAAAGAAAATGAACCTTATATTCACGAATAACGATGAACACTTACGGAACATCACGTAGTTGAACATAGTAAACAGAGATCACAGCCTTATCGTACTTTAGACATTCATGTAGTCTGTAACAACAATATCCAAACCTCTATGAGTTTGCTTTCAACCAAATTTAACTTCAACAACAAGAACATCAACTGAGGTAAATATAGCATGTCCTTAAACAAGCATGCTGGAAAGTGTCTCGAGGGATTAACTCTGTACAGTAGAAGTATACTAGGAACATACTATACCATTAAGTTAAGAAAGAACATGTAAGCGAGAGAGAGAGAGAGAGAGAGAGAGAGAGAGAGAGAGAGAGAGAGAGAGAGAGAGAGAGAGAGAAAGAGAGACAGAGACAGAGAGAGAGAGAGAGAGAGAGAGAGACAGACAGACAGACAGACAGAGACAGAGAGAAAGTCAGGGAGGGACAGCAAGCCAAGAAGCTACTTCTGGTGTCAGAAGTTCTTTCTTAGACTTAATTAAACTCATAAGGTAATAAAGAGATTTAGGAGACTTGATTTTATGCCTTCGTAGAAGAAGCTCCTTTCTAGAGTTAATTTTTGGTGAGCTAAATTCACTCATGGACTAACGAAAATTTCCAAATAAAAAGATCAAGAGCTATATGATTCCTTTTTGTAGTTAGAAATTTAGCTTGAATAAAATTATTCAAGTCATTGTAGTTAGCAAAATTCGAGTCTATTATGTAAAAAATTTTAGGTAGTAAAAAATATTAAAAGGTTTGGTTGATAGTATAAATATTAATAATAATAATTTAATATCTTTATTTACTACAAGTACATGTACAAGTACATGGCCTGTGACATCAATGACATACTACTATCAAAAGCCTTGTTTGCTGAACATTTCGGGGAAATTAGGTCAGTTTTGTCCCAGGATGCGACCCACACCAGTCGACTAACCTAGGTGCCCATTTTACACTGATGGGTGAACAGGAACAGCAGATGTCTTATGTAAACACGTCCCTAATGTTTTCCAGTCGTACCAGAGGAAATTCGAACCCCGGACCTCAGTGGTGAGCTGAGTGCGAGCGATCGAGCTCGGGACACCTAAAGGTCTTATAATGGTAAACTTTTCTTAAAGGTCATTGGGAATGGTAAAATATTGTAAAGATCGTATAATAAAGAACATTGATAATTATCAGTGACCTTTATTATACGACCTTTACAAGTATAATTGTAAAAATATATAGAAAGGGTGACTGGTAATGGTAAAATATA
>WNWK01049277.1:0-13263 GCA_009830355.1 Cherax destructor | reverse complement strand
CAAAAGACTTGGAAGACCAAGTGTTTGGGACAGGGGCGCAGCAGGCACCAAAGCTCTGTTATTTTCTTCTAAAGCCGAGCCTAAACGCTTCTTGAGGGCCCTAATTGCGTACTACTGCTAACCGTAAAACCCCAAAATGCTCAAGAATATCAACAGTAAGACCATCAACTAAAAATTTCAATCCAAGTGGAGAGTGCCATTAAAACCCCAAAAACACACCCCCTGCCGACGACACCTACACCAACTCACAACTTGCTTCTACATCTTATCACAACAACCCTGCACTATTGGACCTAAAAACGAAGAAGCAGAAAAAAGAACAGCAAGAAATCCCCAAAGAACTGACTATTTCCTTGACTCCCCAGAAGGCGCCGGTGCATCATCCACCCCCACCACCCCCCAGGCGACACGTCAACAAAAACAATGGCTGACTCTCCCTCTCCCTCACCCTACTCAACCATCACCCAAGGCAAAACACAACAACACCAATCATGACTGAATCTCCCTAAAACCACACTGCCTTAAAGGATTTGATCCATCTGGATCTCAGGTATAAAAAAATGCCCTTTCTTCTTAAGTAAACATCACCACCTAACTAGGAAAACATAATCTTGTTAAACCCTATCTAAACATGAAACAAGACCCCTTGAAAGAAAGACCCTTTTTGAACAGAAGTTTACATCAGCTGGTATGGCTGTTTTTAAAACCCTCAATCAGTCATAGCCAGCCATACAACAAAAAACATCCCAAAACACGAAGGTTGAAGATGCTGTCAAGGACTGGAAGACCAACATGGATACCCAGCTGACAATTTTTTCTAACCAAGAAATAAAACTGAGCAAGATAAGTTATCTAACTCATTAATAATTAGCAGTGCACTCTTTCCAAGTGGCATAAACCATACCAACTGCAAAGATGCTACTCTTCCCGAACAAAGGGCCCTGCTTACTATATACAAATGAAAATGAACTGTCCAACTTCCTTGAGATTTAATCTTGAGACTAAACCTCAAAGACAAAATCCTTAGACTATGTTAGTGCATGTAAACTCATAATTGTTCTGTAACTTTCACTATCTTAAATTTCTCACAAAAATTTATTGTGTGTTAATATGTAAAATTTATAATTGTTCTATAACTGCTACCTCACTATCTTAAATTTCTCACAAAATTGATTGTGTGACTTATTTTGTATTTTTTTATACAATATCTTTTTTCCCTTATTTGTAACCATTTGTTATATATTTCTTAATCGTACATATTTACCATTACCATTTCCCAACCTTAACTATTTACAGTATTAGTAACCACTATTTACTTTAAATTTGATTAAAACCTTTTACTATTAGTCCACTCTACTTTATAAAATTAATCTCTATATTCTCTTAAAATAGTTCTTTACATTCATTTATCTCTTATTGTTTTTATATATTCTAAAATTTCAACCAGTGCAATATTGAATTCAAATAATTATCCAAACCAAGTTAATACTAGTCATAGCAACTATTCCAACCATTTCATTGCCAGTTCAATTAGTAAATCATCAACATTGTACAACTATCCTATATCTCTGTGAAAATTGTTCAAAATGTAATAATCCAATAGTTAGTATTTGTAACTTTTTATATAGTATATCTATTTCTATAATTGCATTTACTACTATATTTTTAACACATATTTACCACTACCATTTTCCAACCTTAACTATATACAGTGGACCCCGCTAACGTGTGGAGAAAATTCTCCAAAAGGGGGGTATCAGCCCTTTGTGCCCTTTTCAAGGGCCCTACCCTTCCTGCCCATGGGAAGGGCCAGACGAGGCGTGTCTGGCTTCGAAAACAACTTAATTAATAACAGATGAAAAGACCGCAGTGTGTCACGTGTTGTCTGACCAAGTAGCAATGAGTATATATGAGTTAATAGACATTTGATGAAATGTGACTCTATACCTTAGCAAGAAGTTATAGGAAACTGCTGTTTCCATTTCTACACTTGACTTTACAATCATGTGTTCCAGTGATCGAAGTATTTAGGGAACACAAGCATTTGAATTACCACTTGTAGCAGCATGTAGCATTTGTTGAAATTGTGCTGATGTCAGGGATGCCAAGCCCCGCTGAGGCACGAGGGAGCACGAGGGCATTAGATTGAACTTATAAACCAAAGAGACAGGTCCTACGGCATGAGGGGATTTAACCTCACAAAAGACATTAGTCGTGGACGTCGGTGCGCTAATTCAATCTCCACTAACGTCGGGAAATCGGTTAAGAACTCTGTTCCAGCGCGTTTAGTGTTAACAAAATCGCGGTATATTCAGAAGTGTGCGCAGCTTACTACTGCAAAAGATTGAAATTGTTGAACGTGAGAGACAATTGTGAGTACTTCGTCTAACCAGGCAGTGACTCTTCAGCAGCGTTCTCCAATCAAGACAGCGATATCCGGGTATGAATTAAGGGTCCGTTACAAATACCCAGGTAAGTCTGCTCAGACATGTTTATGTTCATAAAACTGCGCAGTTGGGAACATTATCATAATCTAGGCAGATTTATCATTCACCCGGTCACACGCGGGCGATCCGCCCAAACACTGTAAGTAAACGCGTTCAGTCCATTCAATGACTGATTATATGGCATACGCTCCTTAGGGCAATATATTGTACTTACATAATTTTATACATCCATACAGCCCTGTGGGGATGTGAATGTCTGCATCAACCATTGGTTACTGGGACGGCTGGGTAATGGTGGATGCATCTACAAGCTAAGTATAGCAACATTTACAGTCCACTTTATCTTAGGGGTACATTCCCCACATAACGAGCACCCGAAATCGTACAATTATGTATGTATAATATTGTAAGTGCTTGTGGAAGTGTATTTTTGGGGTCTGAAATAGACTAACCTACGTGACATTATTTCTTAAGGAAGTAAATTCATTCGGTAATGGCACTTGAGCAGGCTTCTGGAATGAATTTTGCTCGTTAGGCGGGGTCCACTGTACAGTATTAGTGATCACTTTATTTACCTAAAATTTGATTAAAACCTTTTCTACTATTAGTTCACTCTACATTGTATTAGTAAATCATCAACATTGTACAAATATCCTATATCTCTGTGAAAAATTGTTCAAAAGTGTAAAAATCCAATTAGTATGTAAGAATAATTAATCTAGTATCATATTAATAAGTTTAGCATATTCCATTGTTCTCAAGTCTAGTTATAGAATCACACTAAATCTTATAATTACAGGCATTGATCCTGACATCAACCTATTATTAAATGACTTACATGATTCCAACAGCAACTGTAATTACTACACGGCAGATCAAGCAAAGACATTACAGTGGTCCCTTGGTTTTCGGTCATCTCCAAACTCGAACATTTATGTAAGTGTATTTTCGTAAGTGCTTTTGCAAGTGTATATTTGGGGGTCTGAAATAGACTAACCTACGTGACATTATTTCTTAAGGAGTAAATTCGTTCAGTAATGGCACTTGAGCAGCATTCTGGAAAGAATTTTCGGCGAAAACCGAGGTCCACTGTACTCAGAGCCAATAATAAAATAACCATCTTTAATTACAATGTTAGATCTTTGAGCAAACATTATGATGACCTCACAGCACTACTCCAATCCCTACAGACCAATGTATCAATCATCACACTCACTGAGACCTGGCTAAAGCCTAGTATTACAGATGTCTATGCCATCCCAGGTTACACAGCCATACACAACTGTAGGACTGATCAGCGAGGGGGTGGAATAGCTATATATTACTCAGATCAACTTGAATGTATCAATAACTCCTGCACAAGTGATGAGCATGGAGAATATATTGTAGCTAAATTTAAATCAAAAGACCTGCAAAAAACCCTCACCATGATAAACATCTACAGACTACCACAGTCAAATATTCACAACTTTAGTGAAAAATTAGGAAACCTGATAACTGATGCACACATGAACAAAGACCATTTGCTGCTCACAGGAGATTTCAACATAAATCTCCTACATGACCAGGACCCACAGGTAACAGAATTAACAAATGCTATGAACAACTGCTTTATTACTACCAACAATATCAAAACCTACAAGAATCTCTGAGATGAGTATCTCATTATTAGACCACATCTGGACTAACACTATATTCCCTCTGAAATCAGGCATAATCACAGCAACACAAAAGACCACTTCCCTACATTTCTCATAACCAACCTAGGTAATTTGCCCCAATATATTTCAAAAGTTACCTTCAGACTACATAACGAGTCAGCTGTAATAATTTTAAAACAGCTATGATTGACATCGACTGGAATAATGAGATTGAATCATATTCAGATACTAATGAATGCATCAATAATTTCCTTAAAAAACCACCACCTCTATAACAAACATTGCCCTAAAAAACTATACAGATCACAGTTAAGAGACTCAACAATCCCTGGCTAACACCCAGCATCCTTAAATCCATTAACAAAAGGCACCAATATGAAAAACAATACAGAAGGGTCTAATAACCAGAGAACAATCCAAACGCTACTCATCAATCTTTACCAGCCTGATAAGAAGGTCAAAAAAATTATATTATGAGAACAGATTACATAACATAAAAGGTGATATGAAAAAGACCTGGAAAACCCTATCAGCAATTCTAGGAAATAAAAAGATATCTAAGAACAATACCATCAAATTATCAAAAACAGACGAACCCCTACTCTCTCCAACTGAGACAGCAAACAGACTTAATGTTTTCTTCTCCACCATAGGAAAGAATCCAGCAAGTAAAATCCCAGGCTCCAACACACGTCCAACAGACTATCTCACTAACACCTACCCTAATACGCTATTCCTAGCTCCTACCAACCCAATAGAAGTCTCGCTCATAATCAACACCCTTAAAAACAATGCAGGAGACATAAATAGCTTACCACCTTTTATGTACAAAAAAGCTTCACAGGTACTGTCACCAATTATTGCAGCACTATTCAATAAATCCATTGAAACCTCCACATTCCCATCAATTCTCAAAATAGCAAGGGTCACCCCGATCCATAAAGGAGGTGATCAAACAAACTTGAATAATTATATACCAATATCCAATTTACCACTGCTCTCAAAAATCTTTGAAAAATTAATTCATAGACAGATCTATTCCTACCTCATCTCACACAACGTACTCAACCCCTGTCAGTTTGGATTCAGGACCAACAAAAGCACAAATGATGCCATTATACACATGCTAGAGTTAATATATACCGCACTTGAGAAGAAAGAAGTTCCACTGGGAATCTTTATTGATCTACGCAAAGCTTTTGATACAGTCGATCATGATTTACTGCTTACAAAACTAGCACACTATGGTATAGAGGGCACTCGCCAACTACATAAAGTCATACCTCAGTAACAGAAGCCAATACGTGTATACAAATAGAGCAAACTCTTCCACACAGCAAATTACAGTCGGAGTCCCTCAAGGAAGTGTAATGGGTCCACTCTTATTCCTCATTTACATCAATGACCTACCTAATGCATCACAACTACTCAAACCCATATTATTTGCTGATGACACAACATATGTCTTCTCTCACCCAAATCCAGTCATACTGGCCAATATTGTTAATGCAGAATTACAGAAAATATCGATATGGATGACGACTAATAAACTTACTCTAAATACTGACAAGACCTACTTTATACAGTTTGGAAACAGAGTTACAAATGTTCCACTTAACATAACACTCAACGGTTCACCCATCACAAGACTCAAAGAGGGAAAATTCCTAGGAATCCACATTGACAGTAGCCTTAAATTCCAAACACATATACAACAAATTTCCAAGAAAATCTCTAAGACAGTAGGCATAGTAGCGTATCTAAGATACGCTACTATGTGCCTCAATCAGGTCTCCTTGCACTATATCACTCGCTCATTTACCCATATCTCACGTATGGAATCTGTGCATGGGGATCAACAACATTAAATCACCTTAGACCACTCATAACCCAGCAAAAGGCTGCAGTCAGAATGATAACAAATTTCCACTCTAGACAGCATACTCCACCAATATTCACAAGCCTAAAACTACTCACCATAAAGAACATTCACACTTATTCTTGTGCCTACTACATACATAGAACTCTACATTCTAATATAAACCCTCCGCTCAAAATTCTCCTCACCATGACCATAACACAAGATACAGATCACTTTTGATGCAATTCCATGTCCACAGCAACCTAAGTGGCACCCTATGCCACATAAAGCTGGGCCCCAGAATCTGGAACTCATTACCAGGAAATGCTAAAATAACCTTGTCTGAAAATCAATTCTAAGACTCTTCTCAAAAACCACCTACTCACCCTAAACTAAATACTCATACTGTAAACTGCCTTCAAAAATGCTCAAAGTTATTTTCCTATAAAATAATTTCACTTTTACAATTATGTTACCATCTAATCACCATAACCAAATACTCAAACTATAAATTACTCTCAAAATGCTCAATGTTATTTTCTATTAAGATAATTTAAATTTTACTATTATGTTCCATCCTACTAAACACTAGTTACAATGTCTATCATCATTTTGTAATGAACAATGTATTATCATCATATAATTTGAACGATCTACCAATTCAATCACTCAATTACTCCAATATTATGTTCATAGCGTCTATAAGCCATTAGATTAAGCTGCCTCTAATGCCAAGGCATGCCAGAGGCTCTCCCTTGCACCTCAATTTATGATTGTAATGTAAACCCATGCACACAAGCAAAGAAATAAAATTGTATGGCTTCTTGTATTTAAGTTCTTGCCTCTTAACACCATTCCTCTTCCTCCAGCCCATGAACCAGCAGGGTCATTTCTCAACTTCAAAAACTACACAAAAGCAATGTTTCAAAGGTGCTTGAAGTGACCTGGGACACTGAATTGCCCCTAAGAGAGTTCTGGAGGAATCATTTAATATCCTCAATTTCATGCCTTATAGATAAGGCTTGGCAGGATGACTTCCAGGACAATTTGAACCTTCTTGGGGAAAATTGTGGCCAGAATGTGTCCTCCAGAAAGGGTTTTTAAGGGTTTGAGGGACCCTTTACCCTATGCCTGTTGTGAAATCTATTGTGTCTTTAATCCATGGGTTTTGGGGGGAGGGCAGGATGTGGAAGAGTTTGGGGGGGACCACAGGGAAAAGCTAACCATTGAAGAGCTGCAAGACTTTCATCTGGGAAAAGCAACATACCTTAGCTGAGAAATTGCTTCAGAGGAGGAGGAAGAGAGAGGGGAGAATGTGCCTTCTTCAGCGATTAAGGACATTTGTGCAAAGTTTTGTAGAGAAATATCACCCTAATAAAGCTGTTGCAAGCCATGTCAGCAACATGTTCAATGACAATGCCATGTCCCATTTTAGGCAAATCTTAAAGAGACGCCAGAAACAGGCCTCTCTGGACAGATTTTTTGTGCGACAAGGGTTCAGTGACTCTCAAGCTGGTCCTAGTGCCAGTAAAAGACAAAGAAGGGAAGTAACCCCAGATAGGGCTTTGATACCTGAAGTCCTTATGGAGGGGATTCCCTGCCAAACAATAACCTCACCTCCCTCACCCTTCTTGCCATCCTCCATACGCCAACAAGAGTCTTCAATAAGGTAAAAGTGATGTTAAATGTTCATTTATCCATTTCATTAGTGCTTTATATTTATTTAGCATTGTTTTCTGTATGTAAAACTATAGTTATTCTCTATAAAATTTATTTTTGTTAACATTTTTGGGTGTTTGGAACGGATTAATTGGATTTACATTATTTCTTATGGGAAATATTACTTCAGTTTTCATACAAATTGATTTTCGCCAACCTTCTGGAACGGATTAAAGACGAAAACTGGGGTTCCACTGTACTTGTAGTAATAGTAGTACTTGTAGCAGTAGTAATAGTAGCAGCTATGTGATTGGTTGGTTTATTTTTTTGGGTATGTAATAATAATAATAATAATTTTATTTCTACATGTACATGATACAACATTCAGAATACTGTACAGTGCTGTATTTCAGGTTCCTGTAGAACTACTCACAGAGAAGATCATCAAACCTCGTGAGCTGTTGTTCATGAGAATTAAGAGACTTGACTGCATGATTGATATGTTTTATAGTATGTATATTTTTGATACAGTATGTTGAATTTTATATAAATTTATTCTGTGTTTATTGTGCTGTATGGGAATTTGCTATAATATTAGTGTTGTTTTTTATTCAGTGGTAATTTTTCAATAAATTTGTTAAGTGTTCCTGGGAAATTTACTATGAGGGAGCATAAGTAGTTCTGTGAAAAGAGGATTCAAATCCACAGTCTGGAAGTTCTAAAATTACCAGGATGTTACACTTAGAAGTTTTCACTGTTGTTTATTACACAATATAGTCAGTGTTTATTCATCTTGATGTGTGTCTCTCACTGTATATATGCTGACACTACTTTAATCTCTACTTTAGGGATTGGAGTATTGGTTGGTGGTGAATAGGTGACTTGCATCCTTGGTAACCCTCATGTAGTAGATAAGTTTTGAACCCTACTCTTTCTTATGTTGTTGTTACACAGTATAGTATATTTTCTGTAAACTTATTCAGTAATGTGTATTATACAGTCCTGTATGGTGAATTTTCTGTAAAATATTGTATGGTAAATTTTTAATGAACTTATTCAGTGTTTTTACACTGTTTATTGTACATGTCAAGAGATCTTATGGTTGGGTATTTATTTTATTTATTAATTTTCTTTAATTTCTTTCTTATGGTATGTCTTATGTACCATAAACTGACCAGGCTATTTATATGTGATCTTCTCAGTTATTAGTAATAATTTGAAAGTGCAGTGGAACCTCGGCTGTCGAATTTAATTAATTCCAGATGTCGATTTGACAACCAAACTGGACAACAACTAAAGTAATTTTTCTCATAAAGAATGATGTAAATAGAATTAATTCATTCCAAACCCTAAATGATAATACAGTGGACCCCAGTAACGAACACCCCGAGTAAATTCGTTCGGTAATGGCACTTGAGCAGGCTTCTGAATGAAGTTTTCGTTACTCGGGGTCCACTGTATAATAATTTATTAAAAATGTACTAACTACTACACAAAACTGTAAAAATGAATACTAATTGAAACTTTAACTGAAATACAGTGGACTCCCGAGTTTCGGTCATAATTCATTCAGAAGGCTGTTCAAGTGCCATTACCGAACGAATCTGTTCCCTTAAGGAAAATGTAAATTAGATTAGTCCTTTTAGACCCCCAAAATACACATACAAAAGCACTTACAATATTAAACTTACATAATTGTTCGATTTCCGAGGTGACCGAAACTCGGGGTCCACTGTACTGTACAGTAAATGAAAATTTAAATGCCTCTTATCTGTCAGAGGAGAGTTAATGACGTACTGGAAGCAGTAGGTGAAGGAGAGGAGGGGTATATTACTGCTTGGAAGGAGAATCACCTTCTATTAACCCTTTGAGGGTCGGTCACGTACTTGTACATCATTGCAGCCAGGGTCAGTCACGTACTTGAACGCATAAATTCTAGCTCTTTCAAATCAAGAGGAGAAAGCTGGTATGCCTACATGTGAGAGAAAGGGTCTGCACGGTCAGTGTGCGCAGTATAAAAAAATCGTGGAGCCAGTGGTGCATTGTGGGAACCCCATTTCAATAACCCTTGTTCACTATGTCTAGTGGTAAGAAACTCCTCACTCCTCTGCGAATGTGGGACTCTTTTT
This sequence comes from Cherax destructor, assembly GCA_009830355.1. Classification (NCBI taxonomy): domain Eukaryota; kingdom Metazoa; phylum Arthropoda; class Malacostraca; order Decapoda; family Parastacidae; genus Cherax; species Cherax destructor. Next base: position 3,506 of record WNWK01049277.1, on the reverse strand, counting down.
CCCCAAGCCACAGTTCAAACACAGATGGAAGTGTCATTGAAGATGAATTTCATGGTTTTGAGGAGTTATGACCGAAAAAAATGCCCAGGAAACCAGAGGGAAGGAAGAAAGGAAGGTAGGAAGAAAGGAAGGAAGAAATGAGAGGAAGGAAGGTAGGAAGGAAGAAAGGAAGAGATGAGTGGAAGGAAGAAAGGAAGGTAGGAAGAAAGGAGGAAGAAATGAGAGGAAGGAAGGTAGGAAGGAAGAAAGGAAGAGATGAGAGGAAGAAAGGTAGGAAGGAAGAGATGAGAGGAAGGAAGAAGTAAGGAAGGAAGGGAAGATGGGTAGGAAGGAGGGAAGGTGAGTAGGAAGGAGGGAAGGTAGGTAGGAAGGAGGGAAGGTAGGTAGGAAGGAGGGAAGGTAGGTAGGATGGAGGGAAGGTAGGGGGGGGGGAAAAAAGGGAGGAAAGGGAAAGGGAAAGGGAAAGGGAGAAATGAAGGAAGGAAGGAAGGTAGAAATGAAGGAAGGAAGGAAGGTAGAAATGAAGGAAGGAAGGTAGAAATGAAGAAAGGAAGGTAAGAAGTTAGTAATTCCTTCAGTGCCTTAAGCAGTCTTGAAGAAGAATGTCTCGGATGATGTTGCTTCACAAGTCTTTGACAAAGATGTTTTTGGGGATGATGTAGAAAAAACCCTTTCTCTGATGAAAACGTTGAAGAAACATTCCTTGATGAAAATATCTCTGATGAAAACCTTCCTTCCGGTTTGCATATAAATTCCAGTGCAATGGGTCCCCTAGTACAAGCATCTGTTTTTAATGCGCCCGCTCATGTGTTCATGGACTGGGGAGTGCAATTCAAAATTATAAGGTCTAGTTTATTTAAGGATAAGAAGTTACGCGTGTAATTTTCATAGAACCAACTCATGTGTCATCCCTTAGTGGTGTGGCCGGGTTTCCCTAGTCTGCGTGTTCGAGGTCAGACTTCTTTACCTTTTACTATCCAGGGTAGAGATTTTACTGCTTCCTTCCTTGTTGTTGACCAGATTAGTTTCCCTGGTGATCTCCCTACTGGGATTTGTTTCCCATGCGAGATCTGCGATTGTGCTTGATCCTTACCATGGCATGCAAAAATTGATGACTTAATCGTCATTTTGGGGTTACCAACTTGGTTCCAAGATCTGCCATACACCGAAGAGTATGAAGTCCATATTAAGTCCTTCCAGATCAATACATTTCCCAGTAGCATACCCAAGCGGTCAGGCACTAATAATCCTGTCACTTATGTTTCACCTCCACCTTCAGTCATGCAAGATAGCGTCAGTTGCTTCAGGTGTCTGAGGACCTAGACTGCCTCGAGTGCTGAACCTATGCTGCAATGCCTACTAGTTCAAGTAGTAGTTTCTCCACAGGGGACGCCTTGTCGGAAAACGATTATTTGAAACTAGTAATGCCGTCTCTTGTTGACGCCCAAAAGCCATTTACAGAAAGACGTTTCTGTAGCAGCTAGTGCCCTCACTAGAGTGTCTGTTGTTGTCTCTCATGTCCCAGATGGTGATAAAGTTCAGTTGACAGTGATTCCTGTAAAGGAAGGGTTTGTTTGTCGAGCCATCCTTACATGTTGCAAGAGATCGGAAGATCCATTTCTTCCTTTCCAATACTTCCGGTCAAGTGTTCGGCCCAAGCAAATACAAAAATTGTTGACCTTGTTCACTATCCTTACCCTGTTCGGGTTGGGGATGAGTTGTCACCTGACCAGTGGGTCGGTGATTTCAACCGGGAAGGATCCATCCACTTCACTGGATCAATCCATTCCACCGGTAGAAGAGAAAGACTAGCTCCTACTGACTTCCCAGATGAAGTCACACGTTTGTTGGGAAACTGTTGAACAAACGTTGTAAAGCCATTGCCTTACCAGGTGAGAAGATGGGTATAACAAACTTATTGTCCCATCGTATTCCACTCGAACCTGGTACTAGACCAATTTATGTACCTGCGTACAGAATGCCGCATTCAGGGTTTCTGTCGCAGAGAAATTAATCAATCAGTGCTGACGATGGTGTTATCGCACCTAACACCTTGGAATGCGCCCTGATCTTAGTACCAAAGAAGGACAGTACTTGGCGCCCAGTGATTGACTTTAGGGAAATTAAATGCGAAAACGATTCCAGATCGCTTCCACTTCCCCGTACTTTGGTGACATTTTTCGTAACATTGGGGATAACAAAGTCTTCTCAACCCTAGATTTGTCCACCCCCACACAGATGGAAGTGTCAGTGAAGATGAATTTCATTGTTTTGAGGAGTTTGTGACCGAAAGCAATGCCCAAGAAACCAGAGGGAAGGAATGAAGGAAGAGATGAGAGGAAGGAAAAAAGGGAAAAGGGGGATGAGAGGAAGGAAGAAAGGAAGAGATGAGAGGAAGGAAGAAGTAAAGAAGGAAGGAGGGAAGGTAAGTAGGAAGGAAGAAAGGAAGAGATGAGAGGAAGGAAGGAGGGAAGGTAGGTAGGAAGGATGGAAGGTAGGTAGGAAGGATGGTAGGTAGGTAGGATGGAGGGAAGGTAGGAAGGAAGGAAGGAAGGAAGGTAAGAAGTAAGGAAGGAAGGAAGGACAACCATCAACCTAGGATAACCCAAAATTTAGACAGTGATTTATTTCCATGTGGGTTGGTGGGGCAATGAGGAAGGGATGGATGTTGACAGGCAGTGAGGGTGGTGGGATAGTGTAATTCGTATTGGACACTAATTACGCTGGTGACTAGGCATATTTACAAGTCCACCCCCACAACTAAAAATTCATGGATTTTCAAATAAAAAAACGTAAGGACTTCAATTCCAAGTCCCCACTTGCATTACCACAAAAAAAACAAAGTGAGCCTGTCTTTCATTGGCTTGTGTCCTGGCATTGATTTTTCCCTTTTTCATTTTAGGGGGTCCTCTTGTGCATTTTCTTCCAGAAGAGGCCTGTCCCCACAATTAAGCACTTTTTGGGGGGACAAACCCTCAGCTTCTGCGTACTCTTGGAATTCAGAAACATACTTTTAAACCTTTGTCAACGTCCATACCACGTTGAACGCACCGCTTCTCCAATCAGTGAAGTTAACCCCAATGTTGGGTTTGGTTAGTACTTGGATGGGTGACCCCCCTGGGAACACCAAATGCTGTTGGTATAAATCTTAAAGGATCCCAATGGAAAAAAAATCCCCGTCTGATTTTTTTTGGGGTTATCCTAGGTTCTCTACACATATGCTGCTATGTATGATAATCTTTGTACGGGAACCCCTCCTTGTGTTTAATCCGTTCCAGAGGGATCAACTAAAACTAAAAATCAACCAGAAACAATGCTACACCGCCTGAAAATTTATGTGGGGGGGGGGGTTTTGTATGTGCACTGGGCACTTGACAGGTTTCTTACCATGAACGAAAATGGAGCCAATCACCAAAAACAGAGGTAATATTTCCACGAAAAGTCCCAAAACTGAAATCACCGAAAATGGAGACACACGAAAAAGGAGGGTTGACTGTAACTGTATT
>WNWK01049276.1:0-13263 GCA_009830355.1 Cherax destructor | reverse complement strand
TTATTGTTGGGGAGGGGGGTGAGGGACCAACATGAGTGTGTGAGAGGTATGGTTTTATTAGGGTAGCAGGGGTGTAAGGGGAAATGAGGATGGTTTGTTGTTGATGCTTTAGGTTTCAGGTGCTCTGCTTTCAATGATAATTAATAAAAAAAAAAAAAAAAAAAAAAAAATGTTTTTGTTAATCAGTAGTTAGTGAGGTTGGCGAAAAAGGTTGTTGGGGGAAGGGGGTGTTGGAGCATAAGGGAAGCTTGCCTGTTTTCTAACTGTCGGCGTCATCATAATCTCTTAGGGTTTGTGAGTCAAAGCAAACCTTTGTTGACTAAATTAAAGGAAAAAACAATATATATATATATATATATTGGAAGATCACTATTAGAGATGCCGCCTGTGAGTGAGATCCGTGTGTTGGTGTATGGACATTGTGTCACGTATGGCAGGTGTTTGATGTATGTTGGGGGGTGTGTGGGGTGGAGAAAATATTATTTTCCTTTGTGTTAACTTTTTCAGCTACCACCGGGGTAATTTTTGTGTTTTGTCTGTGTCAAACACAGGGAATGTCATAAGGTTCAAGCATGACATGGTGGTGGTAAACCTTGAAATGTATGAGTATGGGGAGGTTTTATTTGATATGCACCAGGTTCTAGGAGCACTGTTGTGGTATACAGCAGTAGGTTAGGTAAGGCTCCAGACGTTTGAAGAGTTAGGTTTTTGATCTTAAGTGATCGTTGAATGTAATATAGTGGTGTCTTACATTGTAATGACAGTTAAGTTTGATTAATATTAGTAATGTGTGTGAGGGTGTTGGGATTTTGTTCGAGGTGTTGTTAGGTCAAAGGAAAAATTTGTTTTGTATATAATATGGATGAGGTTTTACAGCTGTATTGAGATATGTTTAAATAAAAAATAAAAAAAGGGGGAGTTAGGATAGTACACAATTACAAGTTTAATAAGATGTTGTTTGTGACTTGAATTATGACTTACGTCTGACTCGGAAGAGTATTTCATTAAAAAAGGAAAAAAAAAAAAAAGGGAATGGAAGTGGGTTTACAAGTGTACATGGTAGAGATGTAATGGTTTTATGTTATTTGGTGTATTACAGTGATACCAGGTCTTCGGACTGTTTGGGTAAGACTTTTGCAGAGACAGTATTGTTCATGTGTGTTTATGGAATGTAATATGATTTTTAATTTTTATTAAGGCAGTTGTGGTGTTTAATTTTTGTAACATGTGTGAGCAGGGAGATGGGTATTGAGGTGTGGTTAGGTAAAGGCAGGTTTTGTTTTGTGTATAGTTTTGCTGCAGTTTGTAGTTGTATTCTGATATTTTCCAGTAAAGATAAGACAACCTAGTAAATAGGTTAATATGAAAGAGATTGATTATATTTGTGTTTCGTTTTCTGGTAGGATGAGGAGCTTATGTATATGTTTCAATATGCGATTTTGTCATGACATGTATTGTATGTACTGTTTTAAATAAAATATAAAAAAAAAAATAAGTGGACAATTAAGCACATAGTGTTCAAGACAGGCCTAGTGTCTAATCGACATGTGCCTAGGGCAAAATGGTAACTAACAGTGACCATATGCCTGATCACATAATTTACATTTGGTTTGATCATCATCTGTGTCTCTCCCAAACTGCCAGAAGTACTTGTAACCAAGACTAAGCCTGGCCACTACAACATCAGTCAGTCTGTTCACATTGCAAGTTGCTCCACAAACATAATAATATCTTTATTTACTACAAGTACATGTACATGGTATACAGGCCTAGCTGACATCAATGACATACTACTATAATAATAATAATAATAATATCTTTATTTACTACAAGTACATGTACAAGGTATACAGTCCATAGTTGACATCATTGGCATACTACTATATAGAAAGCCGCTTGTTATGCTGAGCATTTCGGGCAAATTAGGTCAGTTTTGTCCCAGGATGCGACCCACACCAGTCAACTAACCCAGGTACCCATTTTACTGATGGATGAACATGGACAACCCCTTCCCCGGAAATCGAACCCGGACCCTCGCCGTGTGAAGCGAGAGCTTTTGCCACCAGGCCACGGGGCCTCGGTGAGCATTTCGGGCAGATTAGGTCAGTGTCCTAGGATGCGACTCACACCAGTCGACTAACACCCAGGTACCCATTTTACTGATGGGGAACATAGACAACATGGAAAATTCTCGAGGGCTTAGTACCAAACTTGCACACAAAAATCACTCCCTACGAAAGCAAAAGACTCGGCAGGCGATGTAACATTCCCCCAATGAAGAGCAGGGGTGCCACTAGCACGTTGAGGGACAACACAATAAGTGTGAGGGGCCCAAGATTGTTCAACTGCCTCCCAGCATACATCAGGGGGATTACCAACAAGCCCCTGGCTGTCTTCAAGCAGGCACTGGACAGGCACCTCAAGTCGGTACCTGATCAGCCGGGCTGTGGTTCGTACGTTGGACTGCGTGCGGCCAGCAGTAACAGCCTGGTTGATCAGGCTCTGGTCCAACAAGAGGCCTGGTCACGGACCGGGCCGCGGGGGCGTTGACCCCTGGAATTCTCTCCAGGTAGACTCCAGGTGTAAAGAAACACGCCCAATGTTTCTGCCCTGGCTGGGAATCGAACCCAGGCCCTCGCCGTGTGAAGCGAGAGCTTTAACCACCAGACCACCATGTTCATGTTATCATAGTGGGTTATAGATCTACTTAGGCTTCTAACTGCATTCTTATAGCAATCATTTTCATTATTTATTTCTCTTCTAATATTATTCCTAATGCTAGACACAGATATCTGTGCTAATGCTCTTTTATGAAGTATATTTTCTCAGGTGTTCTACTAATCATTTCTTAGTATCATTTCCATAACATTACATAGGATACTTGTTAGGTATGATAGGGTATAGATTAGTACCTCCTGCCAGTCACCTTGAATATTCGAATTATACTAGCCATCATCTAGTATTCTGTCTGTGATTTGGGGTGATATCTGTGTCCATCCTATATGCTTATACTATGTTTAGTTCTCATAGAAGTCATTACACCCTTTTTTTTTTTTTTTTTTTTTGAGTGCCTCATCTACACTAACTGTTTCACCTTCTATCTATTCCTCTTATATTTTTGTTTGTCTGTCTTTGTTCACTGTGTGAGTACATTATTTTGTGCATCATAATCATGGCTTTTAATTTCTTAATGTCCTCAATTACATGCAGGCTTTTCACTTTTGCAGGAGGCTGTGATTGTCATTCTCATACATATGTAGTTATAGGAGTACAGCTGCATATTGGTTGTCATTTTGACTTCGGTATACATACTATACTACTATAAAAATATTTTTATTTTGCTTTTTTGCATTGTTTATTAAATTTACAGTTGTGGCCTCTTGTTCTCCCTGTCACTGGTGGAAAATAATCTTTCTTTTCTATTTTATGATTGTGATTATCACTACTGTAATATTATTTGATTTGATAGCTTTATTATATACATACTTCATACCCATTAATGTAGGCAAAAAGTTTAAAAATGAACATATTTGTCTGTGTCCTAAACCCAAAAGCTTTGCTGACAAAGCAAATTACAGTGGCACCTCGGTTTTCATCAATGTGGACCCCCGAGTTTCGTAAAAACTTCACTCCTGAAGTCTGCTCAAGCGCCATTACCGAACGAATTTACTCCCTTAAGGAAAAATGTCACGTAGGTTAGTCTATTTCAGACCCCCAAAAATACACTTCCACAAGCACTTACAATATTATACTTACATAATTGTACGATTTCCGGGGTTTACGAAACTCGGGGGTCCACTGTAATTCATTCCAGAATGCTGTTCGAGCGCCGTTACTGAACGAATTTGTTCCCATAAGGACAAATGTAAATTAGATTAGTCCGTTTCAGACCCCCCAAAAATACACTTACAAAAGCACTTACAAAAATACACTTACATAATTGTTCAAGTTAGGAGCTGTAGGGAAACCAAGGTACCACTGTACAGTGATAATGAGATGTTGACAAAACAAGACACATCTTTTATATATATTCTCTACTAACAAAGGCATTTTTATTTTCAATCTTTATTTGCAATTTATATTTTTAACTGTGAGCCATTTTGTATACATACAATATTTGACCTGTTTTGTTTATACAGCAGAATATTTTTTCTGCTATGATCATATGCCTTCTTTTTCATTCTTAAAGTGATAGGCCTAGTTATTACATTCTTTATTCATAGTTCATTTCATTCAACTCAGCCACAAGTTTGGATACACTTTTTTGAATTTAATCAAATTTCACTTTGTTTTAGTATTTGGTTTTATACAGATGCTGTATATCCAAAAAAAAGAGTAACCTGGGCCACTATTTTATCCAAGTGCCAAATCAGCCAGACTGTGTAGACCTGTGGTCTGCTAGCAACAAAGTGCCTGATTGATCAAATAATTAACAAGGAATAATACACAGATAACCCATACTGGAGAAAGAAACTTATGACAACGTTTCGGTTCGACTTGGACCATTAACTAGGCATGCACTAACAAATGAAGGTAAGGGAGCCAGTATATATACAAGAGAGCAGGGATGGAACAAAGAGAGGAGGAAGAAAGAAGGAAGTGGAGATAGTTGTGGTAGAGGTAATGCTGGTAGTGGAAGGGTAGTAGTAAGCCTCGGGCCTGGCTGCAGGACAGAAGAGCCCTTGAAGTTGGTCAGTCACAGGTATGGTTACTTTATCTTAAGATCTGTGGCAATAGTTATTAATCTTTTTTACCTTTCCTGAGCTTTGAGCATTTTTCACACCTAGATGGTAATGCTTTTACTTTTCTATTTCCCATTTTTATAATTTCATTTGGTTGGGTTAAACTCCAATAATCATTCGTGCAACCATTCTTGAAGTTAGTAGACAATGACAAGTGGTAATTCAAAGAGACATAAGCAAGAAAAACATATTTTAAAACATTTTGCCCACACTGAGGTTTTATCAGTTACAGTGCATGTGTGTGGATTTTTGTATGCTTTATAAGATACAAATTTCTTTGTACTAAATAAAGCCCCATTGTGGCTGAAATGTGAAATAAAGGTTTCTTGGCATTCTTTAGGTCTGTTCAAGTCTTCCTACAGCCTCTCTCTGTCTTTGGTGTTTATGCTTATATCTTGGCAAATGGGTTTATAGCTGTTATCAGGTCATTAATGTACATCAGGAACAATTTCTAGTAATTTGCTCCATGTAAATGCTTACTTCCAGAGCTTTGTCTTTGCTGCATCTTTCCTTCTTGTGTGTTGTTATTCTGGACTTCTCTGTTCCCTATTTTTATTACAATTTTTGGGTTTGAATTCTAGTATCCACTTGTTTGATATCTGAAGCCTAGCCAAATGGTCTTCAAGATTCTCCCTGTCTTTATCAATTGTTGTCTTTGTCACTCATTACCAGACATTGATATATTGAATTCAAATTTTTTGGTTGAAAACTTATATCAGGAAAAGATAGGGGTACACGTGCTGAATCTGGAGAAACAACACGTCACTCTTGTCCACTGAGTGTGTACAGTACTTGCTTTCTTAGCATCACCCTCTTTTATTTCCTAGATATTCAGGAATCCACTTAAATACTTTCTTGTTTATGTGTGTGTGTGTGAGATCATTTATTTCCAGTCTGTATACATGTAATTACTTATTTGTAGAGATTCTCATGATTTCTTGACTTATCTATTTCTGGAGTTTATATAATTACAGTACATATTTAAAAGAATGAAAGGGCACACTACCATCACTGGAGCAATACAGTATTTGTGTACACTATTTGTAGAGCTATGCTCATGATGCCCCAACTTGTATAATTACAGGTACAGTAATTTGTCAGTAGTAGTAGTACTGTATTGGCATAAACACTGCCTTTTCTTGGCCTTCCAGTCATACACCACCTAGTTTGTAACAATAGTTCCTGTTATCCTTTCTACACCATTTCTTCTATATCTGAAAATTATGACCAAGATATTTTCCTTGTCTATTATCTATTATTCTTTTCTTATGATTTTTTAAGTGCTTATCCTCTCTTTATTGACACTGAAAGCAAATTCATTGCTTTCAATGTCTTCATTCTGAGATCCATTTTGTTATATGTCTTTGTACATTCTATTTATAGGTTTCATTAGATGTCAACTCTATATCATAGCTGTGTACTCCAATTTGTCTCCAACACAGTGTGAACAATTTCTCTTGTATATCTCCATCTATATATTCTATATACGTATGTGAAAGCTATATTAAAAGTTAATGTTGTCTAAGAATCTATTACAATTGCATTCATGTATGTTGTGATAACTTTGTTTATATTCATTTGAATATCTTTATAATCAAATACATATATTAAATATTCTGTTTAATTACAGAATATTTAATTGCTTGTGTGTATTGTCTATTTTTTTTTCCTGGGAGAGTTTATTCTGTAGCTACAGGAATGAAGTTTAAGCTGGTAGTGTTTAGTATGTAAATCAGTTTCTTAAAATTCTTTAAAAAAAAATTCATAATTTGAAAATAACGCCTCTTGTTCTACTTCTGCTAGTAACTAGAAAATCTTTAATTTTTATTTTACTCTTTTACCATCTTATATTCAGTTATTTGACCTCTCCATCTACTGTCTTTCAACTAGGGCATTTCCCAGTACGTGAGTTTGTTATTGTCTGTGTGCACTTACACACCATCCATCATTTCATCTCCAGTTTTCCTTGGATTTAGTGTTCTTTCATTACAGTGCTTTATAAAAGTACCACATTCAGTGTTACTAACAGTGGCCTCTAAAGTGAGTGATAATGCTAAGAACAACAACGTGACCTTGACTGTTAAGTAGAAACTTGAAAAGGTAAGAAAAATTACTGTACTGTACTGTACTCTTTATATGCACTGTACAGTACAGTGGTACCCTGAGTTTCAAACAGCTCCTAACTCGAACAGTTATGTAGGCGTATTATTGTAAGTCCTTTTGTAAGTGTATTTATGGGGGTCTGAAATGGACTAATCTAATTTACATTATTCCAATTATTATTATAATCAAATAGAAGCGCTAAACCAACATTATTCCAATTGGGAATAAATTCGTTTGGTAACGGCACTTAACAGCCTTCTGGAACGAATTTTGGACGAAACTCGGGGTACCACTGTACTTGTAAATCTTTCTATTCAGGTATAGATACAGCTGTACTGTACAGTATTGTATTATAGTATACTGTACTCTATTTTTAGTTCAGCCAGTAGTTCATCAGTACAGTGGACTAAGTGCGCTTCATTAGGCATTTGTCCATATCCACTAATTGATCAATTAAGCAGACACCCCTTCCCTCTATAAGTATCTCTTATGTATGTATATATATGCATGTATGGAAGAAATCACAATGAAATGCATGATTACATATAAAAAATACCACTGTGAAAACAGTCCTTTCATGTGCCTACATACACATATCTTCAGAGGATATGTGTAAGCACATGAAAGTGCTCAGGTTTTTCCAATTTTTAACTGACTGTACTCACCTAATTGTGGTTGCAGGGGTCGAGACTCAGCTCCTGGCCCCGCCTCTTCGCTGTCCGCTACTGGGTCTCTGCTCTCCCTGCTCCATGAGCTTTATCATACCTTGTCTTAAAACTATGTATGGTTCCTGCCTCCACTATATCTTTCTCTAGACTATTCCACTTCCTGACTACTCTGTGACTGAAGAAATGCTTCCTAACATCCCTTTGAATCATCTGAGTCTTCAGCTTCCAGTTGTGTCCCCTTGTTTCTGTGTTCCCTCTCTGGAACATCCTGTCACTGTCTACCTTGTCAATTCCCCACAGTATTTTGTATGTCGTTATCATGTCTCCTCTGACCCTTCTTTCCTGTTTGTGTGTGTACGTACTCACCCAGTTGTGGTTGCAGCGGTCGAGTCATAGCTCCTGACTCCGCCTCTTCACTGGCCGCTACTGGGTCACTCCCTGCGCCATGAGCTTTATCATACCTTTTCTTAAAGCTATGAATGAATCCTGCCTCCACTACATTGCTTCCTAAACTATTCCATTTCCTGACCACTCTGTGACTGAAGAAATACTTCCTAACATCCCTGTGATTCATCCAAGTCTTCAACTTCCAATTGTGTCCCCTTGTTACTCTGTCCACCTTGTCAATTCCTCTCAGTATTTTATATGTCGTTATCATGTCCCCCCATCTCTCCTGTCCTCCAGTGTCGTCAGGTCAATTTCCCTTAACATCTCCTCATAGGACATCCCTTAGCTCTGGGACTAGTTTTGTTGCAAACTTTTGCACTTTCTCTAGTTTCTGTGTTGCATACTCCAATATGGGCCTAACGTACACAGTGTACAGGGTCCTGAACGATTCCTTATTAAGATGTTAGAATGCTGTTCTTAGGTTTGCTAGGCGCCTGTATGCTGCAGCAGTTATTTGGTTGATGTGCGCCTCAGGAGATATGCCTGGTGTTATACTCACCCCAAGATCATTTTCCTTGAGTGAGGTTTGTAGTCTCTGGCCCTTTAGACTGTACTCCATCTGCAGTCTTCTTTGCCCTTCCCCAATCTTCATGACTTTGCACTTGGTGGGGTTGAACTCCAGGAGCCAATTGCTGGACCAGTCCTGCAGCCTGTCCAGATCCCTTTGTAGTTCTGCCTGGTCCTCATCCGATTGAATTCTTCTCATCAACTTCACATCATCTGCAAACAGAGACACTTTGGAGTCTATGCCTTCTGTCATATGTGTGTGTGTGTGTGTGTACTCACCTAATTGTGGTTGCAGGGGTCGAGACTTAGCTCCTGGCCCCCCTCTTCACTGACCGCTACTACTAGATCCTCTCTCTCCCTGCTCCATGAGCTTTATCATACCTCATCTTAAAGCTATGTATGGTTCCTGCCTCCACTACATCACTTGCTAGACTATTCCACTTCCTGACAACTCTATGACTGAAGAAATACTTCCTAACATCCCTTTGACTCGTCTGAGTCTTCAACTTCCAATTGTGACCCCTTGTTTCTGTCCCCTCTCTGGAACATCCTGTCTGTGTGTGTGTACTCACCTAGTTGTGGTTGCAGGGGTCGAGTCACAGCTCCTGGCCCCCTCTTCACTGGCCGCTACTCGGTCACTCTACCCACTCCATGAGCTTTATCATACCTCGTCTTAAAGCTATTTATGGATCCTGCCTCCACTACATCACTTCCCAGACTATTCCATTTCCTGACAACTCTGTGACTGAAGAAATACTTCCTAACTTCCCTGTGGTTCATTTGAGTCTTCATCTTCCAACTGTGACCCCTTGTTGCTGTGTCCCACCTCTGGAACATTCTGTCTCTGTCCACCTTGTCGATTCCTCTCGGTATTTTATAATTCGTTATAATATCCCCACTATCTCTCCTGTCTTCCAGTGTCGTCAGGTCGATTTCCCGTAACCTCTCCTCATAGAATATACCCCTTAGCTCCGGGACTAGTCTTGTTGCAAACCTTTGCACTTTCTCTAGTGTGTGTGTGTGTGAGAGAGAGAGAATGTATGTATGTACTTGTGTTACATCACATTGGCCAAATGCAATCTTGTCTTGAAATATTTCTCCATACATATTGGCAATGTATGATTTAATTTGGAATGAGAAGTAATCAGGTTTGATCCAAGGAAAAGGGAGCCTAGCACCTATGCCTAGGATCAAGAGCCACCCAGTATGTGTGTGTGTGTAGTTGTTAATAGTTGTCAAAGGTACTTGTCACAATATAAATTTTGTTTGGATTTTTAACCCGAAGGGTTAGCCACCCAGGACAACCCAATAGTCACTGCATCATGGAAGGCTGTCTGTCTTACTTCCTTTGGTGTCCTTTAATTTTGTCCTCCAGAATGTAACAGTCAACCAACACCCAGGTACTTACTGCTAGGTGAACCAGGACAGCAGGTGTAAGGAAACATGCTCAGTTTCCACCTGTGCCAGGGATCAAACTACAGACACTTGGTATGTGAGCTGAGTGAGCTATCAACCTTGAAAGACTGTAAGTACGCTGTATTATTGTCTTCAAAACAAGTGCTACATACGTTGAGTTGTCCAGTTCACAGTTAAGTACGTATAGCATTAGTCTCTCTTCCCACTGCATGTGTGTGTGTGCTGTATGTAATTAACGATTTGTAGTCATAGGAATATGCTGATGCTTCTAGTGTCCTGTTTGTTTTCTTTCATAAATATATTGTATTTTTTAGAACTATCAAGGCTTTTGGCCCAATTCTTCTCTTATTTCATTCACGTTATCTGCTACTTTTTGTGAATTACTGTATAAAAAAAAATCAATATGCCTTTAAATTTAAAGTTATGGCCCTTCTTGCTTGTATTGATGGTACAGTTGTAGGAAACATGTATGTAGAAAAATTTAAGTTCTGCAATCATAACTTGCATTTTCAGTATTATGCAAATTAAATTTAGGTTTTCATTAATAGAAGCATGCTTATTTCCATTAAAGCACGTGGAAGAGAATTAATTTCTATTGGTAAAGTGCATTCCCATTAAGGAGCACCAAAGCAGACTATTTCTGTGGTTGGCATGCATTTCCACTAAGAAGTGCCTTGGCAGGCAGACCTGAGACCTCCCCATTATGCAATAGGCATCTCCATTGTCATAGCACTGCAGGGAAGGGTGTGAGGGAGGGTGATGGGATATAAAACAAATCAGCCTCCCACATGGATCAGTATATGTGGACACACTTTTCCATTTTTTCATCACCCTATCTCATCTCTGGATATTTATGATGGCTTCCAAATGAAGTGCAGGTAATGCTGGTGAATTATTATTATTATAATCAAAAGAAGCACTAAACCAAATGCTGGTGAAGCAAGGGAGATGATTAACCCTTTGAGGGTCGAGAGGCCCTCTCCCAAACTTGTTCTCAGGGTCGAAAATTTTTCAGAAAAAAAAAAAAAATTTCTTATGTAATGATAGATTCTTTTTCCGATCATAATGACACCAAAATTATGAAATTTGACGTTAAAATAATGGAGTTATGCTCTCGCGAAGTTAGTGGTATCAATGACATTTACGCATCGGCGATTTCGCCCACTTTGAGCCCTATTTTCGGCAAATTCCAATGTTTCAGTCTACTAAAATTATAGCTATTTCGCTAGAGTTCCATTTGTTCTATCAACTGATTATAAGAAATCGCCAATTTACCGATTTCAACTACCCAATAAGGTGGTCAGAAATTGGCAATTTGGCCAATTTCACACAAATTTCAAAAGATGCCAATTTCAAAATAGGGTCCAGAATAAACGAGACAGACATTCCTGGCACTCAAATAACATTTTATCTGTTCATTAGTCACGTCTCCAGGCCCCTCTTACATTACTTTTGCTTTCCATTTTGAATTTTTATTCTCACAAAAAAATAGAAGATTTACTGTTATGTATTCAACTGCATCATTGTAGAAACGGTATAAATAATATCAGTGCACTTGTGCAAGAATATTAGACTACCCAGTTGATGTGTATTGGACGCATGGCATGATTTGTTTACTCTTGAACATCGACAAAAATCGAAACGGTATAAATAATATCAGTGCACTTGTGCAAGAATATTAGACTACCCAGTTGATGTGTATTGGACGCATGGCATGATTTGTTTACTCTTGAACATCGACAAAAATCGAACATTTTTGCTACTTTGCGCTCAGTTTCAAGGTACTTGTCATTGTAAAACCAATCAAAATCATCACTATTTCTGTAATATATCTTCCATTCTATCGAATGAGACAAAGAAAACCAAAATACAACCACAAATACCATACAAAAATACACCCGAAATTCGCTGTTTTGAACCAAAAAAACGGTCAGAGTTTTTTTTTCTCATTATGCACTGCATGCTTCAGGATTTTTTTTATACTGCGCACACTGACCACGCAGACCCATTCTTGCATATGTAGGCCTGCCAGCTTTCTTCCACCAGATTTGAAGGCACTAGAATTTAGGCGTACAAGTACGTGACCGACCCTGGCTGCACTGATGTACTAGTACAGGACCGACCCTCAAAGGGTTAAGCATGAAACTACAGTGGACCCCTGGATTTCATACTGCTCCCAACTCGAACAATTATGTAAATGTATTTTTGTAAGTGCTTTTGTAAGTACAGTGGTCCCTCGGTTTTTGCCGAAAATTCGTTCCAGAATGCTGCTCAAGTGCCATTACCGAACGAATTTACTTCCTTAAGAAATAATGTCACGTAGGTTAGTCTATTTCAGACCCCCAAAAATACACTTAGAACAGCACTTACGAAAATACACTTACATAAATGTTCGAGTTTGGAGATGCACGAAAACCGAGGGACCACTGTACATATTTTTTTGGGTCTAAACGCACTAATCTAATTTACATTATTCCTTATGGGAACAAATTCGTTCGGTAACGGCACTCGAACAGCATTCTGGAACGAATTATGGCTGATAACCGGGGGTCCACTGTATGCCTATTAAAAAAAATACAAAATGCAAGAGAATCAAGAATTTGGGCATTTCAGGACAATGAAGCAAAGATAAGGGCTTGTGAAATTAGTAGTCCTCAGTATGATGGTGAAAAGAATGAGGAATAGGTCACCAACCACATCTTCCACTCACTTCCTCTTCAAGGGGGGCTCCTTGCTGTGGTGAAGAGGCTCTTGGTCTGAGGAATTGGACCTTTTGGTCTTCTTCCTCAGACCGAACCTAATTACCCCCCAATCCCCCCTCCCTTTTCCCATTTTCCCCATCCTCCCTTTTTCCCTTTCCTCCTCTTCCTCCTCATCCCTCCCTTATTTCCTTCCCATTTTTAACCTGGGAGCTTCCCTCCACAGGCATTCTAGTTCCTAGGTAGGGGGAAGGGTATCGTGGTCCATCCCATTCCGTTGAGGTCCTTGGTGGTGGTGTAGTTTGCCGTGGAATCTGGATCGCCTGGGGATGTCCCGTTCCCTCTCCGGTCTCCCGGGAGTGGCCTTGGGTATCTTTCGGATTCCGGGGGTGGTGGCCGAAGGCGGTATGCTTTGTGGCGGATATCCGGCCGCCCTCTCTTTTGTCCGCCGAGGTGGCTCGGTGGATGTGAGGTTGCTATCCCGGATTGCTGGTTTACTGGCATGAAGGGTAGGGTATGGCACGGGTTCCATGCAGCATCTGCACTACTTGCGGTGTTGAGGTCCTCTTGGGCGCGGAGGGGATTTACGCCCTTCCATTCCTCCTAGGAGCTATTCCTCCACGTTCCCCCTTTTTTATTCTTTTTTTATTTTTATTTTATTTTCTTCTTTCTTTTTTTTCT
>WNWK01049275.1:0-13263 GCA_009830355.1 Cherax destructor | reverse complement strand
CTATGTATATACACTTGTAGCTACACTATGTATATACACTTGTAGCTACACTATGTATATTCACTGGTAGCTACACTATGTATATACACTGGTAGCTACACTATGTATATACACTTGTAGCTACACTATGTATATTCACTGGTAGCTATGTATATACACTGGTAGCTACACTACGTATATTCACTGGTAGCTACACTATTTATATACACTGGTAGCTACACTATGTATATACACTAGTAGCTACACTATGTATATATACCGGTAACTACACTATGTATATACACTGGTAACTACACTATGTATATACACTTGCTGTGTACACTATGTATATTCACTGGTAGCTACACTATTTATATACACTGGAAGCTACACTATGTATATACACTGGTAGCTACACTATGTATATATACCGGTAACTACACTATGTATATACACTTGTAGCTACACTATGTATATACACTTGTAGCTACACTATGTATATTCACTGGTAGCTACACTATGTATATACACTGGTAGCTACACTATGTATATACACTGGTAGCTACACTATGTATATTCACTGGTAGCTACACTATGTATATACACTTGTAGCTACACTATGTATATACACTTGTAGCTACACTATGTATATACACTTGTAGCTACACTATGTATATACGGTGTAAGTACACTGTGTATATACACTGGTAGCTACACTATGTATATACACTGGTAGCTACACTATGTATATACACTGGTAGCTACACTATGTATATACACTGGTAGCTACACTATGTATATACACTGGTAGCTACACTATGTATATACACTGGTAGCTACACTATGTATATACACTGGTAGCTACACTATGTATATACACTTGTAGCTACACTATGTATATACACTGGTAGCTACACTATGTATTTTCACTGGTAGCTACACTATTTTTATACAGTGGTAGCTACACTATGTATATACACTAGTAGGTACACTATGTATATACACTGGTAGCTACACTATGTATATACACTGGTAGCTACACTATGTATATACACTGGTAGCTACACTATGTATATACACTGGTAGGTACACTTGTACACTGGTAGCTACACTATGTATATACACTGGTGCACACTATGTATATACACTGGTAGCTACACTATGTATATACACTGGTAGCTACACTATGTATATACACTGGTAGCTACACTATGTATATACACTGGTAGCTACACTATGTATATACACTGGTAGCTACACTATGTATATACACTGGTAGCTACACTATGTATATACACTAGTAGCTACACTATATATATATACAGGTAGCTACACTCTGTATATACATTGGTAGCCACACTATGTATATATACACTGAAAGTTACACTATCAGAGCTATACTGTGTGGCCCATACGGGTTTAGGGATTCCCCATTAACGTTATGGCAATAATTTGTGTGAGTTAATCAAGCCTCATCAGGCCGGGTGTCGAACCCTGTCATCATGCCCTTTCTTTCTCTCTCCCTCCACCCCCGCCCCAGGATGGTCTGCTGGACTCCATCCTACCATACATGGTGGCTTCTCTAAACCTGGGCGGGGCGCCCACCCTCACGCCCATGCCTACAACGCCTGCTCGCTCGCCCACGCCCACGCCCAAGGGGGCGTCATCTGTGAAAGGTGGAGGCTGTCTGGTAGCTTGTTCCACCCCTCGCACGTAAGTGAGAGAGAGTGAGAGAGAGAGAGAGAGAGAGAGAGAGAGAGAGAGAGAGAGAGAGAGAGAGAGAGAGAGAGAGAGAGAGAGAGAGAGAGAGAGAGAGAGAGAGAGAGAGAGAGAGAGAGAGAGAGAGAGAGAGAGAGAGAGAGATTTTGATGGCGGATATTCTCGCTCTTATAAAAAGTGTAAATAAAAGGATCTTTAGGAAGCACTGATATTTTTATAAACACATTCTTGCCCAGCTTCCCCTTCAACATTATAGCTACCATAACCCACCCCCCCCCTAGTATAGAAAGTCTGGAGTCACCCCTGCTGTGTGTATGTGTGTACTACTTATATGTGGTTGCAGGGGCGATTCAAATTTTCCCTCCTCTTTTGGTCGCACCAGGTCTACTTCTCTCCCTGCTCCATTAGCTTTATCATACTTTCTTAAAGCTATGTATGGATCCTGCCCCATTACATCACTCTCCAGATTGTTCCACTTCCTGACAACTCTATGTGAAGAAATACTTCCTAACATCCCTGTGACTCCTCCGAGTCTTCAACTTCCAGTTGTGTCCCCTTGTTGCTGTGTGACATCTCTGGAACATTCGTCCCTATCCACCTTGTCAATTCCTCTCAGTATTTTATATGTTATCATGTCGTCCTTACGCTCCTGTCCTCCAGTGTCAGGTTGATTTTCCTTACCCTCTCCTCGTAGGACATGCCGCTTTAGCCCCGGGACTAGCTTGGCAAACCTTTGCACTTTTCCTAATTTTTTGACGGCTTGACCAGGTGTGGGTTCCATACTGGTGTTGCATACTCCAAAATGGGACTGACGTCTTGAAGGATTCCTTACTTAGGTTTGCCAGGCGTCAATATGTGCAGCAGTTATTCGGTTGACGTGCGCCCCCAGGAGACGTGCTCGGTATTATACTCACCAAAAGACCCTTTTCTTTTGAGTGAAGTTTGTAGTCTTTTGGCCCCAAGCCTGTAATCTGTCTGCAGTCTTTTGACTTCCCTAATCTTCAACTTTGCACTTGGTGGGTTAACTCAGTTGTGGACCAGGCTTGCAGCCTGTCCAGATCTATATGTAGTCCTGACTGATCCTCATCCGATTGAATTCTTTTCATTATTTCACTCGTCTGACCTTTCCGTAATGTCATTCACATATACCAGAAACAGCACCGGTCCTAGGACTGACCCCTGTAGAACCCCGCTTGTCACAGGCGCCCACTCTAACACCTCGTCACGTACCATCACTAGTTGTTTCCTTCCTGTCAGGTATTCTCTGCCTTCCTGTTATTCCTGCCTGCTCCTCTAGCTTTTGCACTAACCTTTGTGTGGAACTGTTTGAAAGCCTTCTTACAGTCCAAGAAAATGTAGTCTACCCACCCTTCTCTCTCCTGGCTTACTTTGTCAGCTTGTCTTAAAACTCTATTAGGTTTGTGACACAGATTTATTCCTCTCTGAAACCATGCTATTTATCATGTATAAGCTCTTTCCTTTCTAGGTGCTCCACCAGTCTTCTCCGATAATCTTCTCCATGACTTTGATAATATACACGTCAGTGACACTGGTCTGTAGTTTAATGCTTCCTTTTCTGTCTCCCAAAGACTGGGACTACATTTGCTGTCTTCCATACCTCAGGTAGTCGCCTTGTTTCGATACATGTTGAAGAATTGTTAGTGGTACACTGTGTGTGTGTACTCACCTAATTGTGGTTGCAGGGGTCGAGACTCGCCCCGCCTCTTCACTGTCCGCTACTGGGTCTCTGCTCTCCTGCTCCATGAGCTTTATCATACCTTGTCTTAAAACTATGTATGGTTCCCGCCTCCACTATATCGTTCAGACTATTCCACTTCCACTACTCTATGGCTGAAGAAATGCTTTCCTAACATCCCTTTGACTCATCTGAGTCTTCAGCCCAGTTGTGCCCCCTTGTTTCTGTGTTCCCCCTCTGGAACATCCTGTCACTATTACCTTGTCGATTCCCGCAGTATTTTGTATGTCGTTATCATGTCTCCTCTAACCCTTCTGTCCTCCAGTGTTGTTAGTCCTATTTCCCCAACCTTTCTTCATAGGACAGTCCCCTGAGTTGTGGAACTAACCTTTCGAAACCTTTGCACTTTTTTTAATTTCTTGACGTGCTTGACCAGGTGGGGTTCCAGAAAGTGCTCAACTCTAGTATGTGGGGAAATACTTAGTTGACTACCTAGTTGTGGTTTCGGGGGGGATTCATAGCTCCTGGCCCCCCCTCCTCGGTCCATTTGGGGCACTCTCCCGTTCCAGAGCTTTATCTTTTTCCTTCTTAAAGCTATGTATGGAACCTGCCTCCACTACATCGCTTCCCAAACTATTCCATTCCCCCACCACCGGGACTAAAAAAATATTTTCCAACATCTCTGTTATTCATCTGAGTCTTCAACTTCCAACTGTGTCCCCTTGTTGCTGTGTCCCATCTCTCTGGAACATTCTGTTTTGTCCACCTTGTCAATTCCCCCTTTTTTTAAATTTTCGTTATCATGTCCCCTAACTCTCCTGTCCTCCGGGTGTCAGGTCGTTTCCCCCTTTAAAATCTCTTTTTTGCGGGGCTTTTCCCTTTTTGCTCCGGGACTAGTCTTGTTAAACCTTTGCACTTTTTTTAGCTTCTTTACGTGTTTTTTGGTTGGTGTGGGTTCCAAACTGGTGCTGCATACTCCAGTATGGGCCTAACGTAAAAGTGTACAGGGTCCTGAACGTTTTTTTATTAAGATGTCGAAATGCTGTTCTTAGGTTTGCTAGGCGCCCATATGCTGCAGGTTATTTGGTTGAGGGGCCCAGATATGCCTGGGTTATACTCACCCCAAGATTTTTCCCCTTGATTGAGGTTTGTAGTCTCTGACCCCAGACTGTACTCCGTCTGTGGTCTTTTTCCCTTTTTCCCCAAATTTTTTCATGTTTTTGCACTTGGGGGGTTTTTGAACCCAGGCCCCAAATTGCTGGCCCGGGGGCTTGCAGCCTGTCCAGACCCTTTGGGGGTCTGCCTGATCCTCGTCCGATTAATTTTTCTTTCACAAATTCACATCATCTGCAAACAGGGACACTTCAGAGTCTATTCCTTCCGTCATGTCGTTCACAAATACCAGAAACACCCCCTTTCGGGGGACTCCCCCCTGTGGAACCTCACTCGTCACCGGCGCCCACTTGCCCCCCGCCACGACCCATGACTCGCTGGGGGTTTCCCCCACAGGTATTCCTAAATCCATTGTGTGCCTTCCTGTTACCCCTGCCTGGAACTCCAGCTTCTGCACTAATCTCTTGTGTGGAACTGTGTCAAACGCCCTTTCAAAAGTCTAAGAAATGCAATCTACCCACCCGTCTCTCTTTGTCTTACTGCTGCTCCCCTTGTCGTAGAACTCCAATAGGTTTGTGAAAAGGATTTCCGCCCTTTTAAACCCCGTGGGCCCCATCGTTGATAAGTCATTCCTTTCTAGGTGCTTCACCACTTTCTCCTGATTATCTTCCCATGACCTTGCATACTATACAGTCAGTGACACTGGTCTGTAGTTTAGCCCCAGTTCCTGTCCCTTTTTTTAAAGATTGGAACTACATTTGCTGTTTTCCCAAAAACCTGGTTTTTGCCCTTTTCCCCGAGGGGATGGTTGAAGATTGTTTTAAAAGGGTACACACAGCTCCCTCTCCCTCCCCAGGACCCATGGTAGATGTTACCGGGGCCCCACCCCCCTTTGGGGTTTTTCTCCCCTGGATTAGTAGCCTCTTCACTTTCTCCTTAGTTGTGTTTTATTGTGTCCAATTTGAGGTTTTACCCCCCCCCTCCCCTTTTTCGGGGGGCCCTTTTCTATCCCCTTTTCTGTGAACACCTCTTTGAATCTCATGTTGAGCTCCTCACACATTCCCTTTTGGTCATTTCGGACCTCCCCCCCAACCTTCCCCCTCAGCCTGATCCCCGGGGTCCTTGACTTTTTTCCCCCTCCTGATGTGGCTTTTACAGCAGTTTGGGGGTCAGATTTGGCTTTCGCTGCTATGCTTCCTAAAATTTCCCCCCCCCTTCTTACCTGTGCATAATCTTTTTTTGGCTCTACGACTGCTCTTTTTTCCCCCCGGGGGCCTTTTTTCTGTACCTCTTCCTTCCCCCTTGCACACTTGGTTTTGGTTTCCCCGCCCCCTTTGGGGACCCAAAGGGCTCATCCTGGCTTTTTTTGCTTTCCTGTTACCCTTGGGAAAACCCTTTTCCCCAGCTTCCTTGCAAATTGTTTAATATTCCATCATTCCCCTCTACTGACTTCCCCCCCAGCTCTCTTTTCCCACTGAACTCCGTGCAGGAAGTTTTTTATGCCCACGTAGTCACCTTTTTTTTTAGTTTGGCTTCATTCATGCAGCCCTTCCTGCTTCCCCTCCACTTGTAACTCTACTATGTATTTGAAGCTTTTAACCATATGATCACTTTTTTTGCACATATCCACAGCAAAAAAAAACTTATTGATATCTGTATTTCCTTAATTTGCACATTACTAACCACAGCAAAATACACTTATTGATATCTGTGATTCCCCTTAATTTGCACAGTTCTAACCAAAAATTTAATACAATTTTTTCTCCAAAACAAGCTAGTCATAAGTTTGCCTAAATACTCCAATATAGAAATTAAATTAATATATCACCTTTAATTTTAAATATAAACTAATTAAGCAACTTTTTTTTCTAATTGTTAAAATTCCCCCCAAGTTTAAATTCCAGTACCTAAATTTTGTAAACCTAACCTTACAATCTGTATATCCATTGTATAGCTATTGAGTAAGACCTATCATAAGACTGGTTTTAAAAACCTAGGCATACCTAGGGGGGTATTATTTTTGGGCCTCTTGTAATATCTACTTTAATGTATAACTATGGGGCCCCCACCTTTGTATTACATGAAATAAAGAATTTGAATTTGGGGAAATTTAATTTGAAGGGGCTTTCTGTGTGATGTCCCCCCAAAATCTGCACTAAGGGGAATACTAGGTCCAGTCTCGCTGGTTTTTCCTCTCCCCCCTCCCTTTTTGGAGTGTCCCTTACGTGTTGGCATGGGGGTTTTCCAGTACCACCTCCAGCATCTTAGACCTCCATGTTTCTTTGGGGGCCCCCTGTGGCCCCCAAGTTCTCCCAATCGATTTTTAAGGATTGAAGTCCCCCCCCGATCAGTAGCTTCGCCCTGCTCGCCAAGCCCTTCCCCGGGCCCCTTCCGGGGCCTTTTAACATCGCTCTATTACTTCCCCTCATACCCCTTCCTTGGGGCCCCTGCTGCCCGTGGTGGGTTATACATCACTGCAATTACCACCTTGGGACCCCAGACTGTAGGGGTTCCCCCCCAATGTAATCCGCAGCTTCTCCTCTGTCTCCCCTCTTTTCCCGCCCCCGTCAAAATCCCCTTTGGTTTTTTTCAGCAGTGCCACTTCCCCCCTGTTCCCCTGTCTTTCCTCAGGATCTGGTATCCCATTGGAAAGATGGCATCTGTTATCATACCTTGGGGGTTGGTTTCTTAGATATTATGTCCGGTGATGCCTCTTTCACCCCTTTTATGCCACTCCCCCCCCTTATTTGTTATTCCATCAGCATTGGTGTACCATACCTTCAGTTTCCTCTAACACTGTGTTTTGGGGGGGGTGTGGGGGGGGGGGCCTGGGGGTGTACTGTGGGATTCTATGGGGGGGTGTTGGGGGGGGGGTGGGGGGGTGGGTAGTTTGTGTTGGGATAGTGTGCTTGGTTGTTGGGTGTTGGGGATGGATCTGTGTGTGCTTGCTCTTGTTGTCTGCCCTGCTCTGGTTGTCCTCTACTGATTCTGTCCTTGCTCCTCCTCCCCCAGCTCCTTTTCGCCATTGTGCCTTCTCCTCAGCTGCTGTCGTTCTGTTTTTGTTCTGTCTCGGTCCAGGAAAACCCTCTTGTAGTCTTCCATTCCTTCAATCATGGTTTCTCTTGGAGGATTCTGTCCCGCACTGTTTCTGTCCTGAGAATCAGCTTGAGCGGTCGATTTCTCCCCTTCGAGTACCCCTATTCTCTGAAAATTTACAACTGACATGTCTTCTTCACCTATTGCTTTGAGTATGTTCTCAATCTCCTCTCTTCTGCCTGCCGACTTTCCGTGTGTGTCCTTTCCTCTCTCTCCTCGGCTCATGAATAAACACTGTCTTTGCCCTCTCCTCCTCCCCATTGCCTTTCCTCTGCAGCTCAGGTTCCTGTCTGTACATGGCCATTTTTCTCCATTTTTTTCCTGTAGCTCTTGGTGATATGGATCGTTCCTCTGCATTTGCCCTATTCCCCTCTCCACCTCCTCCCAGGTGCTCTCCCTTCGCCCCTGGCCCTGCTTAGTAAGAAGATGCGACCGACGCGTGTTATATCTCCTTCCTTCCCGATGGGCCCCTTGATGCTGAGTCTTTGCTGGTCACTACCCCTGTAACCGTTTTCCAGCCTGTTTACCTCTATCTTCTAGGCGTGTGTGTGTGCGGTGCGTGTGTATTCCAGCATTTTTCCCACCTGGTTACATACCAGCAGGTCACCCTCAAGAGATGTTGCTAGACGCCCACCCACGCCGACACCCACGCCCACGCCCACCACTGCTCCACCCGCAGACGCACCACGCCCTAACATAGCACCATCCGTCTTCAGAACTATACCAGACAGAAGGTAAGTCAACATTTAAGATTTTATCACCTTTCACATTCTGTTATATTGTTCAGTATCCATTGACCTTATTGTTCAGTATCCATTGACCTTATTGCTCAGTATCCACTGACCATATTGTTCAGTATCTAGGTTACATTATTAAGATTGCTGAACTTAAACCTCGGGTAGCTTTAATAATAGGCTCAACACATATTTGTGAGGGGCTGGATTTAGCAGACCTGTTAAGTAGGTGCCAGTAGGCCTGCTGCAAGTATTTTATTTTCGTATGTTCTGATTGTCTGCCATATATCACCTACCTTGTTATGATTTTTTTTTATCAGTAATGGATTTGCTTTGTTTACACTGCTTCTAACAACCATGCAAGTGTTGATGTGACTGGTTGTTGGTTCGTTACAGCCCAGGTATTGTTGGTTCGTTAGAGCCCAGGTATTGTTGGTTCGTTAGAGCCCAGGTATTGTTGGTTCGTTACAGCCCAGGTATTGTTGGTTCGTTAAAGCCCAGGTATTGTTGGTTCGTTAGAGCCCAGGTATTGTTGGTTCGTTACAGCCCAGGTATTGTTGGTTCGTTACAGCCCAGGTATTGTTGGTTCGTTACAGACCAGGTATTGTTGGTTCGTTACAGCCCAGGTATTGTTGGTTCGTTACAGCCCAGGTATTGTTGGTTCGTTACAGCCCAGGTATTGTTGGTTCGTTACAGCCCAGGTACTGTTGGTTTGTTACAGCCCAGGTATTGTTGGTTTGTTACAGCCCAGGTATTGTTGGTTCGTTACAGCCCAGGTATTGTTGGTTCGTTACAGCCCAGGTATTGTTGGTTCGTTAAAGCCCAGGTATTGTTGGTTCGTTACAGCCCAGGTATGGTTGGTTCGTTACAGCCCAGGTATTGTTGGTTCGTTACAGCCCAGGTATTGTTGGTTCGTTACAGCCCAGGTATTGTTGGTTCGTTACAGCCCAGGTATTGTTGGTTCGTTACAGCCCAGGTATTGTTGGTTCGTTACAGCCCAGGTATTGTTGGTTCGTTACAGCCCAGGTATTGTTGGTTCGTTACAGCCCAGGTATTGTTGGTTCGTTACAGCCCAGGTATTGTTGGTTCGTTACAGCCCAGGTATTGTGATTCATGTGTGTGACGAGGCCAGGGGACTACGTCAGGATTTTACCTGCCCGAGGGACTTGCTCATACATCATATAGGATACTTCGCCGATGTTACTGCAGGTACGTATGACCATCGGTAGGTTATCTGGTGATAACAGAAGAAGGAAGTCACAGTACCGTGCCTGCAACAATTCACAACCTCGTAAATTGTGAAAGAAAAATAGATGAGGGGAATGCAAGTGTAGTCCACCATAACAGTAGCCCACCACTTACTATAACAGTAGCCCACCACTCACTATAACAGTAGCCAACCACTCACTATAACAGTAGCCCACCACTTACTATAACAGTAGCCCACCACTCACTATAACAGTAGCCAACCACTCACTATAACAGTAGCCCACCACTTACTATAACAGTAGCCCACCACTCACTATAACAGTAGCCCACCACTCACTATAACAGTAGCCCACCACTTACTATAACAGAGCCCACTACCACTATAACAGTAGCCAACCACTCACTATAACAGTAGCCCACCACTCACTATAACAGTAGCCCACCACTCACTATAACAGAGCTCCACCACTCACTATAACAGTAGCCACCACTCACTATAACAGTAGCCCACCACTCACTTTAACAGTAGCGCACCACTCACTATAACAGTAGCCCACCACTCACTATAACAGTAGCCCACCACTCACTATAACAGTAGCCCACCACTTACTATAACAGTAGCCCACCACTCACTATAACAGTAGCCCACCACTCACTATAACAGTAGCCCACCACTCATTATAACAGTAGCCCACCACTTACTATAACAGTAGCCCACCACTTACTATAACAGTAGCCCACCACTCACTATAACAGTAGCCCACCACTCACTATAACAGTAGCCCACCACTCACTATAACAGTAGCCCACCACTCACTATAACAGTAGCCCACCACTCACTATAACAGTAGCCCACCACTCACTATAACAGTAGCCCACCACTCACTATAACAGTAGCCCACCACCATATAACAGTAGCCCACCCACTATAACAGTAGTACACAACTCATTATAACAGTAGCCCACCACTCACTATAACAGTAGCCCACCACTCACTATAACAGTAGCCCACCACTCACTATAACAGTAGCCCACCACTTACTATAACAGTAGTACACAACTCATTATAACAGTAGCCCACCACTCACTATAACAGTAGCCCACCACTCACTATAACAGTAGCCCACCAATCACTATAACAGTAGCCCACCACTCACAAATAAAAGTAGCCCACCACTCACTATAACAGTAGCCCACCGTTCACTATACCAGTAGCCCACCGTTCACTATAACAGTAGCCCACCGTTCACTATAACAGTAGCCCACCACTCACTATAACAGTAGCCCACAGTTCACTATAACAGTAGCCCATTACTCACTATAACAGTAGCTCACCACTCACTATAACAGTAGCCCACCGTTCACCATAACAGTAGCCCACCAATCACTATAACAGTAGCCCACAACTCACTATAACAGTAGCCCACCACTCACTATAACAGTAGCCCACCGTTCACTATAACATTAGCCCACCACTCACTATAACAGTAGCCTACTACTCACTGTAACAGTAGCCCACCGTTCACTATAACAGTAGCCCACCACTCACTATAACAGTAGCCCACCACTCACTATAACAGTAGCCCACCACTCACTATAACAGTAGCCCACCGTTCACTATAACAGTAGCCCACAGTTCACTATAACAGTAGCCCACAGTTCACTATAACAGTAGCCCACCACTCACTACAACAATAGCCCTCCACTTTCACTATAACAGTAGCCCACCGTTCACTATAACAGTAGCCCACCACTCTATATAACAGTAGCCCACGACTCACTATAACAGTAGCCCATCATCACTATAACAGTAGCCCACCGTTCACTATAACAGTAGTCCACCGTTCAATATAACAGTAGCCCACAGTTCACTATAACAGTAGCCCACCACTCACTATAACAGTAGCCCACCACTCACTATAACAGTAGCCCTCCACTCACTATAACAGTAGCCCACCACTCATTATAACAGTAGCCCACCACTCACTATAACAGTAACCCACTACTCACTATAACAGTAGCCCACCGTTCACTATAACAGTAGCCCACAGTTCACTATAACAGTAGCCCACAGTTCACTATAACAGTAGCCCACCACTCACTATAACAATAGCCCTCCACTCACTATAACAGTAGCCCACCGTTCACTATAACAGTAGCCCACCACTCACTATAACAGTAGCCCACGACTCACTATAACAGTAGCCCATCACTCACTATAACAGTAGCCCACCGTTCACTATAACAGTAGTCCAACGTTCAATATAACAGTAGCCCACAGTTCACTATAACAGTAGCCCACCACTCACTATAACAGTAGCCCACCACTCACTATACAGAGCCTCCACTCACTATAACAGTAGCCACCACTCATTATAACAGTAGCCCACCACTCACTATAACAGTAACCCACTACTCACTATAACAGTAGCCCACCAATCACTATAACAGTAGCCCACCACTTACTATAACAGTAGCCCACCGTTCACTATAACAGTAGCCCACCACTCACTATAACAGTAGCCCAACACTCACTATAAATGTAGCCCACCACTCACTATAACTGTAGCCCACCGTTCACTATAACAGTAGCCCACCACTCACTATAACAGTAGCCCACCAGTCACTATAACAGTAGCCCACCGTTCACTATAACAGTAGCCCACCACTCACTATAACAGTAGCCCACCACTCACTATAACAGTAGCCCACCACTCATGACGTAGCCCACCAGTCATAACGTAGCCCACCAGTCATTATAACGTAGCCCACCACTTATTATAACGTAGCTCACCACTTATAACGTAGCCCACCACTCATTATAACGTAGCCCACCACTCATTATAACGTAGCCCACCTTTTATTATAACGTAGCCCACCACTTATTATAACGTATCCCACCACGTATTATAACGGAGCCCACCACTTATTATAACGTAGCCCACCACTCATTATAACGTAGCCCACCACTTATAACGTAGCCCACCACTTATTATAACGTATCCCACCACTCATTATAACGTAGCCCACCACTCATTATAACGTAGCCCACCACTCATTTTAACGTAGCCCACCACTCATTATAACGTAGCCCACCACTCATTATAACGTAGCCCACCACTCATTTTAACGTAGCCCACCACTCATTATAACGTAGCCCACCACTCATTATAACGTAGCCCACCACTCATTATAACGTAGCCCACCACTCATTATAACGTAGCCCACCACTCATTATAACGTAGCCCACCACTCATTATAACGTGCCCACCACTCATTATAACGTAGCCCACCACTCATTATAACTGTAGCCCACCACTCATTTTAACGTAGCCCACCACTCATTATAACGTAGCCCACCACTCATTATAACTTAGCCCACCACTCATTATAACGTAGCCCACCACTCATTATAACGTAGCCCCCACTCATTATAACGTAGCCCACCACTCATTATAACGTAGCCCACCACTCATTATAACGTAGCCCACCACTCATTATAACGTAGCCTACCACTCATTATAACGTAGCCTACCACTCATTATAACGTAGCCCACCACTCATTTTAACGTAGCCTACCACTCATTATAACGTAGCCCACCACTCATTTTAACGTAGCCCACCACCATTATAACGTAGCCCACCACTCATTATAACGTAGCCTACCACTCATTATAACGAGCCCACCACTCATTATAACGTACCCCACAACTCAAA
>WNWK01049274.1:0-13264 GCA_009830355.1 Cherax destructor | reverse complement strand
CCTCCCTTTTTTTCCCAGTTTTGTTTCGTTGGGGAACATCCAACTTTTTTCATTCATAACATCGGCAATCATCTCTTTTTTTATCATCCGCACCATCCACGCAAAATTCAAACAACCCTTTTTTATAAAGTTTTTATTTTTTTTTTTTTTAGAGTTTTGTACGGGAAAAGGGGGTTTAAATTAGCCCATTGCCCCCCGGGCATCTTAGTCGCCTCATACGACACGAAAGCTTTTTGGAGGAAAGATTTTTTTTCCACTTCCCCATGGACAATAGAGAAAATAAAAGAACAAGAGCTATTAAAAAAAAGAAAAAAAACCTAGATGTTTTTATGTATATATATGCATGTGTATGCCAGTGTAGTGTGACCTAAATTTAAGTAGAAGTAGCTAGATATACCTGTTATCCAGCGTGTTTATGAGACAAAAAAATGACACCAGCAATCCTACCATCATGAAAAAACAGTTTCAGGTTTCTGTTTCACTCACCTGGCGGGACGGTAGTACCCCCCTTTGGGTGGTTGCTGTCTACCAACCTACTACCTACTATTACTTCGATTTATTTGTATAAGTAGGTAGGTCTACCTACCTACTACTTCGTTTTATACCGTATAATTTAACCGGAGGGTTCTATACCAGCTCTGACCAACCAGTAAGGAGAAAGGGGGATCACTTGACCATCCACTTTCCCACTATAATCAAGAGTGTCCTATAAACAGTTCCCTTGATACAACATACAAGAACTCAATGAAGAAGATTTATCACGGGAAAATCTCGGATCCCTAGAGTCTATTCCTAAAAAATCTTCAACCCAAAACAAAGGTGGCAGAAATAACTAGCACATCCTGCCTTGACTTGACTAAATAAACAAAGAGTAATTAACAATCACCAAATCCTTTAAATACCTTAACTGTAGTCCTACTATAGTAAATGAATACTTATGGAGGGTGGCAACGGCCTGTGGTGGGGCGGTGGGGGGTTTTTAACTGCGTCACTGTTGGGGGGTTTCCCAATAATGTAGTCAGGTGCCGCCGGCTCAAGCCCAAGAGTAGTGTCGAATCGTGTTTGGGTGTCAAAACCCCCGGTCGAATCCTGGCAAGGTCGCCACTTGTGAAGGTTGTCGCCAATCTTCTTAGGAAAACTATAATAAAAAAAAGACAATAATAACAAGAAAAAAAAAACACTATTTTAATAGATTGAAATTTAAATAATAAATACGTAAAAAAGGATTATAATAATCCTCTCTTAAAAAAAATGAAAAATGAAAACAAAAATATATATCTGATCCAAAGTTGCTTATTACTGTGTTCTTGTTAATACAGAAGCAATGAATCCATGTTAGACTCCGTTTGGTATTGTTGTTGTTGTTGTTGCCTGATGTTTTCCAAAAACCATCAGTTTTCCAACATCCACAATGTAACAAATGATGTCCGGGACTCAGTTGAAAGTTGCCCCCTGGAAAAGTACCGTTGCCTGGGTTTCTAGTGTGGACTTAGGAACTACTGGTGTAGTGTAGAATTGGTGGTAACGACTCTGTTTTCAATTGGTGAGACCCCGGCCCCCCCTCACCCCGAATCCGATGATCTGTGGGAAACAGGGGACTGTGAAAGAAACCAAAATAATTACTCACCACTCTAGCATTAATTTATATAGTAGGCAAAAGGGCCCTTTTAAAAAAAGAAATGGCGAAACTGTAATAAATAACTTTACCAAAAACCAAGGCAGGACATAGCAGAAGTTAATGTTGTTAAACATGAGTGAAGCTCCAAAAAAATTAATTGAGTGAAGCTCTTGAACATAAAATAATGAAGATACGAGCAGCCGTGAAGTACTTACAGTGAGATCGGGCGGGGTCAGTCGAGTGATTTCAACCTGTGGCCGGAGCCCAGCATTACACCTCTCACCGGGTGGAAAAGGGGGGGGGGGGTATAGCAGCAGCGAGACACTCACCCCACCTTAACAAGCAAACTACCATTCAACCATTACTCTACATACCTTCACACTTTCATCACTCCTATCTATGGACTTTTCCCTCACAACCCCATACTGACCCTTCTCCAGTAAGCTCCCCAAAACTCCTTTCATTCTATTAGCAAGAATACGTGCAAATATCTTATAATCTGCACACATAAGTGTAATTGGCCTATAATCCTCAATTGTCCCACAAACACGATTTTTCGGCACTAAAACTACATTAACTGTTGTCATATCCTCACCCAAATTACTTTCAATTTCATAGCATTAAACAGCCTAACTAGCATCCCTCGCAGAACCTCCCAATGAACTATATAAAAAATCCCCAGAAATCCCATCCAGGCCAGGGGCCTTGCCCAGGGCCTGACTCTTCACTGTCTGCCAAACCTCCTCCTCAGTTATAGACCCTTCCATACTCTCTCTATCTTCAGCCCCTATCCTCTCAACTATACTGTCTAATATTACATCCCGGGATACTCCATCGCTTATCCCCTGGCTCATCTTACACTCAACCCAAGCATCCGCATAATAACTCATGGCTTCCGTGGTACGAAGAATCTGCCCCTTCCGATACCCACGGCACTCCTCAGTTATCCTCAAAGACATTACTGTCATATCTCTTCTCCGGTTCTGAAAAGTACGTAACACTAACGTGGATGGCTTATCCCCCCATAAAACTTCCTCTAAACCCCCTCGTACCCTCAGAGCATGAAAATTTTCATTCTGCAACTCCCGCAATTGTAAGCGCAGATGATCAATTTCAGATAGGGGATACCGCCCTCCACTCTCATAACAAGTCCTCAATTGCCCCTCAAGGTACCTCAACATTCCCAACCTTTGCCTCGCATCTTCACTACCCAGTTGCCTATAAAATTCCTGGATCGCCACTTTAGCCCTCACACTCTACCATTCCACTATATCACTAATCCCCGTCCCATTGCTCCTTACTCGTCCTCACCAATCCGCAAAAACCTCCCTGTGATCCATCCCCTGCAACAACCTCACATTTAATTTCCAATACCTGGAATATATCTTCACCGCCCCAGCCTATCCCATCTCTACAAACACACCCCTATGATCGAAAAAAACAAAATCCTGACATTTAACCTCACCTACCCGAACCACCCCTGAAACATATACCCGGTCCAATCTAGCCGCATAACCCTGTTTAATATAAGTGTGGTCCACATGCCACCCTCCTCTCCTAACCACATCCTCCACACTAACCGCCCTCATCACCTCCCTTAAGCTCTGCAACAAACAGCCTGCCACCCGAGGTTCCACATCCCTTCCTCTAATAATGCAATTCCAATCCCCAGCAATTATCATAACCAACGGTAAATCTCTCAACGAATAAACTAAATCATCATGTAAAAAAATCATCCTTTACACGGTGATTGGAAGTCGCCGGCATATATACACCAATGAAACACACCTGTATGTCTCCCCAAACCCCGTCCACCCGTACTATCCTGCCACCACCCCCTCCTCCCAGGCTTTTAGCATGAAAGGGCTGGTCTCACGTATACCCACCATCACCCCACCCTTGAAATTCCCCGAACTCCCAGTATAACACTTATAGCCCTTCAAACAAATCCCTACCACACCTATAATTATGCTCTTGGAGAAAGCATACATCCACATTCAACCTCAACCTCAATCCATCTCCTCCGAACTTCCGCCTGGAGCATATTAATGTTTAAGTTGAAACACCTGAATAGGTCAAAGGGGGTTTGCCACTTTGGCGCACACACCCTTTCACAACTGGCACAGAGGGCCCACTTTGCGCCCTACCTCCTTTCACCCCTATCCCACTTTTCTTTCCTTGGGGTGCAACCTTCTTCCCCTTAACAACATCCCTCCAGGACATTTTAGAAGACCTTTGGCCCGGGGTTATCTCATCATCCTCAGTATCCCCACTGGGCTGCTTACGGGATACTTCCACACATTCCATATCTCCGTTACCTTCCTCCCTATGCACCTCCACCTCAGCTACCACCACAGAAACAAGGCCTCGATAACTCAGAGACCACATCCAACAAGTCACCCTCCATGGCAACCTGAGAACACTCTTGCACCTCTTTCTGCATCGCTGGGTTTATAGTCAAAACGGCCTCCTCTGCAGCATCAACCGCCTCACTCCAACTCCGAGGGACATCCTCAGTATCAAGAACCTCGGCCACATCCAATTGTACACTCGTCTTGGTCATCTCTCTCAGGTCCGCCTCAGCACGAAAATTCCCATCATCTCGACGTCCAGGTTACCACTCCCTGCATTGATCACATGAAGCCGCCATATGTCCCGGGGCACTGCAGAGCTGGCACGTCCTCACCTGTCCAGCATACGAGATGTATACTTGAGTACGAAACTCTTGGATCTGAACGTATGATGGGATAGGCCTCCTCAAAGTCATTTTGAGGGAGTATGAGCCAGCCAGCATGCCAGCATAAGTTCCCTGCTGCCACCGACCAACATTAGCTACGTGTATAGTCCCATACTGGCCGAATACTCACCGAACATCCATTTCAGCAGCCTCAAACGGAAGATTCTTCACATGAATCCAAGAGTAATGCGCCGACACGTCACGCATACGCACCTCCAATCCCGAATTGATGACAATAGGCTTGTCCTGAAACTTGTCCACCACTTCTTCATACACGCCAGTGGAGTTGACTTGACAAAAAATCTGACTGCCCCGTTCAAAGACATACCATAAATGGCCTCAGTCGGTATTCCGAAGGTGTCACGTAGAACCAATGGCAAAATGACCTCAGCGTTATCAGGATACACAGCACCTTTAATTAAATCCACACAGACAGTGTTGACACGGCGCCGGTAGGTATCCGCCATTGTGGTGAAAATAAAATTTCACCTAACCTCCACCAGGGGGACGACTGAGCTCATCCGCGCACCACCAAGGCTGGGGAGCAACTGACCCGAAGTGTTAAGAGTAATCGGATGAAACAATTACTTTAAACTAGCAAGTAAGTTAGTAAGTTGTTTAGTAAACAAGGAAGCAAAGGAAAAAAAGTAAGCAATTTCGTAATAATTGTTATTTAAATTTGGTATATAACATTATTTTTTTTACAATGGTCTTAAGGATATACAGATAATACGAGCATAAAATGGATGTGTTGAGATTACTTACAAGTATGGGTAACACTGATGTGTTTGCCATAACTGAGACGTGGTTTAACATGAAAAATCGGGACATGCCTGTTGAATGTTACTTTCAAAAGAAATGAGGGTCATCTCATGAATCAATATATTCACATTAACAGCGAGGTTAAAAAAAGAAATAAGAAAAACTAAACGGAACTAAGAAATTATTGTTGCTAAAGATTCGAAAACTTATATGTAAGTTTTTTCCAAGTACATAGAAAAAAGGTTAGAGAAAAGTTTGGTCCCACTTAAAATTAACTCTGGACAGCTTACTGATAACAAGAAATAAATGTGCTATATTAAAAAAAAATATATTTTTTGTCTTCACCCAAGACGCCACAAACAATATCCAAGAAAATAAATTAGGTAGACATACAGAATGGATATAAATGCACTGTAAAACGTACAGATGAGGATGACAAAGTTGATCCCATGTATCAGAAATCTTCCCTATGAGGATATACGGAGGGCCTTGAATCTGCATTCTCTAGAAAGGCGTAGAATTAGGGGGGATATGATAGAGGTGTATAAATGGAAAACAGGAATAAATAAAGGGGATGTAAATAGCGTGCTGAAAATATCCAGCCAAGACAGGACTCGCAGCAATGGTTTCAAGTTGGAAAAGTTCAGATTCAGGAAGGATATAGGAAAGCACTGGTTTGGTAATAGAGTTGTGGATGAGTGGAACAAACTCCCGAGTACCGTCATAGGGGCTGGGACGTTGTGTAGTTTTAAAAATAAGTTAGATAAATACATGAGTGGGTGTGGGAGGGTGTGAGTTGGACCTGACTAGCTTGTGCTACTAGGTCAGATGCAGTACTAATTCCTTAAGTGGAAGTGACCTAACTACCTGGAGTTTCCCTGGAGAAGGTTAGCTCAGAGTGGTCAGGTCTAAGCCGGTGAGTGATGGACCTGCCTAGCATGGGTCAGTATGAATGCTGCAGTGTTCCTTTTTTCTTATGTTCTTATGTAATCATACAGGTTAACCCATTAAAGAAAATTAAATCCCAAGGCCCTGATGAACTTTTTTTAAGGCTTTTAAAGAGTGCAAAATGACTTTAGTGAACCATTAACTAATATTTTCTAATATATCTCTTCAGGCAGGTGTAATGTATGTATATGGGGTAAATGGTTGTGAGGGAAAAGTGGAGTATAATTGGGGGTTACGGTTGTTCAGTCTGGCGGGGATCATTTGAGGGTCCAGCCGGTGCTTCCCTCTAGCGGGCCCAGGCAGAACACCCCCATTCCCTTTCTGGTGGTAGTAACCTTACCTGGTGTTGAGCGGAACTGGGAGAGTCACTTCACCTCCACTCTTCTGATCAGGTAAGGTGATCTACCAGGTTTTATTTTTTGTGGTTGTTTTTATTGTTACCAGTAATGTCTTCCATCTTAAAGTGAACATGCTATCCTTTTTCTTAAGTGTTATGTTTGCTTACTTGTGGTAACCAATTTTATTTTATTTTTTATCAGCTCTGCTGCTGGCCTGGTCAGCCCGTACAGACGCCGAGATTTTAAGGAGCCAGATATATGTCTAAGCTGACTTATCTACTGATGATTACTCACCCGCTTCTACATCTTACTTACTGCGACCAAGTGGCTTAGCTGCCCAGGATAACCTTCCACCATCTCGTCTACACAAGAGACTCATCCTGGGCCTTATATTCTCCTACTCTACATCCTGCCAGAACCACAACGGTCTACTTCTTTTTTTTATCTATTTTAAGTAAAACTCTGAAAAATCTTTGTTTATTTCCTACCCAAGAGTCTTTATTTTTTTTCCATTATTATTTTGTTCAGGTGGAAAGCGT
Organism: Cherax destructor; assembly: GCA_009830355.1. NCBI lineage: Eukaryota > Metazoa > Arthropoda > Malacostraca > Decapoda > Parastacidae > Cherax > Cherax destructor. The sequence goes on along the minus strand of WNWK01049274.1, from coordinate 6,322 downwards.
ACCCCTGACAATGGCGACCTTGCCAGGATATGACTCTTGAGGCAAACATCTTCCTGATGGTTCAACTGTTTTGTGAGTATAACATTTAAGATTGAAAAGGGTGAGTTGGTATCATTGAGGTGTCAAGTCATTACTGGTAGTCTGGTTGACTTACATGTTTACCCAAATTTTGTGGACCTGTGGAACTTCCATAATAACCTCTCCTGTATGAACCGTGATTGTTTAGCAGTGAAGGCTGCTAAGCCCACTAGATTATCTTCCAAGTTGGAAATATTATTTCATTTTCTTAAGGGAAGTGTGTGGACGAGGTCCCTCTTTTGTAACAGTCGTTTAAATTGTTAATTTAAGACTAACTTGTTTGGTTTGTATAACATGTCTTACGATGGATTCGTTAGACTTCTGGTTAAGGGCTGGAAAAGACATGGGATTTACAGGTCAGAATCTTGATAGCTATATTACTGCTAAAATGGCTTTTGCCAAAAATGAAGAACAGGAAAGACTAGCTCGAGAAGAGAAAAATGAACAGGAAAGGCTAGCTCGAGAAGAGAAAAATGAACAGGAAAGACTAGCTCGAGAAGAGAAAAATGAACAGGAAAGACTAGCTCGAGAAGAGATAAAGGAACAGGAAAGACTAGCTCGAGAAGAGATAAAGGAACAGGAAAGAATAACTCGAGAAAATGAAAGGATTGCTCGTGAGGACAAAAGAGAACAGGAAAGGATAGCTAGAGAAGACAGAGTTCAGGCAAGGAGAGTGGCCTTTAAGATGGAGATTGAAGAACAGGCAAAGCAGAGGGAGTTAGAACAGTTAAGTTGGAATTGGAAACCAAGAAGATAGAACTATCTAAGCATAAAATAGATGAAGGGGTACTAGAATACCCTACCCATTAATCTAATATTAGGATGCCTCAAATACCACCTTTCACAGACCAGGATGACATCGCGGCATATATTACCAGATTCGAGAACACTGCCACTCTGTGACTGGCCCTCAGATTCTTGGGCTACTAGGCTTGGCTTACTTCTGTCAGGAACTGTTTTAAATGTATATTCCACCTTACCAGCTGACGTAATAACTGATTATGTTCTGCTGAAGAAACCTATTCTACAGGCTTTTAAGAAAACCACTCATCATTACAGGTCTGAGTTTCGACACACGAGAATATCCTCCAATCAGAATTACATCCAGTATCTGACGACACTTTTCAGATTGTTTGATTGTTGGATTGATAGTGCTGAAGTCGACCACGACTTTGCTTCATTACGTGACCTGATGGTAAGAGACCAATTCCTTTCTTCTGTTAACTCTGACTTACGTATCTTTATCAAAGAACGAAACATTCACTCGGCTTCAGAAATGGCAGAAGCCGCAGATATTTATGCTTGTGCGCATAATAGCAACCCTAAAGAGCGAGATAGATATAAATTTGTGTTATCTAAGCAATCTGAGGGAAACAAACCCTGTGACTCTAAGAATTCTCCGGCATTCACACTAAGATGTTTTAATTGTAATGAATTAGGACATCGACATCCAGAGTGTCCCAAAGGAAAGAGTAAAAGTATTGGAATGTGCTTCACCCAATCTAATGTTAACGCACCTTGTAGTGATGGTACCGTAAATGGTATTAATGTTTCCACCATTCTTAGATACTGGTTGTTCCTGTATTGTAGTCTCAAGCAAACATTTCCCAAACCTAGATTCAGCACAAAAATCATTACCGATGATACACTGGCAAGGTAAAAGTACATTCAGCCAATATAACTCGCTTATAGTCCTGCATGTGTACCCTCAATTGTTTTAAATGTAGTATTTGTAGCTCAAAGTGCCTTGATTGGTCGCAACAGCATCATACAAAAATACCTGACTATTTAGGTAGATGTGATTCATTCCCAACTATTAGATGTTTCATAAGGTGCAAATGATTCCCGGGTTAGGTTGAGGCAGTAGTCGCCCCTATAACTTCATGTTCCGTTTTGGTTGGGAAAATAGAAGGGGCTACCTTCCCATCGGAGATAGACTGTATGGGAGTTTCATCGAGTAATTGTAAATCTAACACTTCTGTTTTTTCACACGTAGCTCCAGAAGTGATCCAGCGGAATAACGAAATTCCTGGATCGGATAATCATGAAGCTCCGAAAACACCCGTAGTGACAGTCATCTAACCCAGGCAGCACTGAAATTCAGACAGAACCACAGGTGACTGAATCTTCTCAACTGGACACTATCAATGTCCTGACTAGAGCGCAGTCTGAGGTAAAAACAATTTATTCTTTAGTTCCCTCCAAACGAAAACCTTTGGAGTTGTCCCATCTAGATTTAGAGAATTCCCAGAAGACGTTTCCGTCCTTAGAGAAAATTTGGAAACTAGCAGAAAAGGGCAACATAATTAAAGGAAAGAACCTTGCATATAAATTTGAGTACAAGGAAAACTTTCTATATAAGACTATGATCTCGGCAGAAATACCCTGTGACATACGAAAAAGTCTATTGGCCATTCCTAAAATTTGCCGTAAGTCTATTATGAAAAGTACTCATGAACTAGCAGTATCTGGACATTTTACACGTCGGAAAGCCTTAGACAAGATCAGATCTTTGTGCTTCTGGCCAGGGATGTCCTCGGACATCTATAAATTCTGTAGAGCCTGTTCAGTTTGTCTACATTTACAAAAATGTAGAACTAAGAATTCCTATTTAGTAAAGACTAAAAGTCCCAGGCCTTTCAATCAAGCCACTAAAGTATTTGATGGTACAGTTCAAGATACTCCAAAGTGGAGAAGAAATGTCGTGCAACAGTATACTCCTATAAGTTTACAGTCTTATACACCTGGCTCTAGTACCCACTTTTCAGATTGGCGGAGCCGAGGTTATATATAGTACTTTTCCATCTGGTTAATAACTTATTGCCTCCGACCATAAGTTTTGGAAGGGGGGTATTGTGAGGAAAAAGTGGAGTATAATTGGGGGTTACGGTTGTTCAGTCTGCCGGGGATCATTTGAGGGTTCAGCCCGTGCTTCCATCTAGCGGGCCGAGGCATACACTCCCTCTTCCTTTTCTGGTGGTAGTAACCTTACCTGGTGTTGAGCTGAACTGGGAGTCACTTCACCTCCACTCTTCTCCTGATCAGGTAAGGTGATCTACCAGGTGTATATTTGTTGTGGTTGTTTTTATGGTTATCAGTAATGTCTTCCATCTTAAAGTGAACATGCTATCATTTTTCTTAAGTGTTATGTTTGCTTACTTGTGGTAACCAATTTTTTTTTTTTTTTTATCAGCTCTGCTGCTGGCCTGGTCAGCCCGTACAGACGCCGAGATTTTAAGGAGCCAGATATACGTCTAAGCTGACTTATCTACTGATGAATACTCACCCTCTTCTACATCTTACCACGACCAAGTGGCTTAGGAGTACCACAAACAGCTGCCCAGGATAACCTTCCACCATCTCGTCTACACCTGAGACTCATCCTGGGCCTTATATTCTCCTACTCTACATCCTGCTAGAACCACAAGGGCCTACTTCTTTTTTGTTTATCTATTTTAAGTAAAACTCTGAAAAATCTTTGTTTATTTCCTACCCAAGAGTCTTTATTTTTTTATTTATGTTTCCATTATTATTTTGTTCAGGTAGAAGGCGTTCCCCAGACAATGGTTAATGAAATTCATGTTCCTAAAGCAGCAGATAAATCATTCCCATCAAATTACCGCGCAATGAGCCTGATATCAATTGTAGGCAATTTATTAGAGTCTGTTATAATTAATATTAAAGAAAGCCATCTGGAAAATCATAATTTGCTTGATAACACTCAACATAGATTCACGAATTGCCGTTTTTGCTGACTAATTTACTAACTTTCTTTAGTAAAGCATTTGAGGTAGTTAATCAGTATAAAAAAATTATACTGTATTCTTGGATTTTAGTAAAACTTTTGTTATAGTAAGAAATAAAAGACAAAGTGGCAGCTCATGGCATAGGGTAAAATGTCTTGTCAAGGTCTGAATCATTCATGGCTGAACAATAGGCAGCATAGTCTGCATAAATGGCGTGATCCGAGAGGGGATCAGTCACAAGTGGCGTTCCACAGGAATCAGTTTTTGGTCTATTGTTGTTCGTAATATACATTAATAAGCTTAACGAGGGAATTACAAGTGATTTAATCAAATTCGCATACGTCACAAAAATAGGCAGGATAATTTATTTAGAGGAGGATGCCACTGAACTTCAGAAGGATTTAGTCAAACTAATGTGGTCAGAAAAATGGCAAATACTGTTCAATGCAGATAAATGCAAAGTTCTAATGCTTAGGAATGTAAATTACCCTAGCATTTATAAACTAAATTTATATCATTGCTATACAGAATGTGAAATGGATTTGGGAGATTTTATATGAACCAACCCTAATCCAAGACAGAAATACCTGTACATGCGTAATAAGGTTAATAGATTACTGAGATTTATATCAAGAAGTATATGAAGCAGGAGTCAAGAGGATATATTACAGCTTTACATATCTTTAGTAAGGCCTTACATAGATTATACAGCTCAGTTCTGGTCTCCTTACTATAGAATTGATATAAATTCAATGAACATTTAGAGAAGAATGAAAACAATAATCCACTAAATAAGAAATTTCTCATACGATGTTTGAGCACTTAACCTATATTATCTTATAAGACGTAGAATGAGGGGCGACATGACTGAAATGTATAATTGGAAATATTAATAAGTTTCTGAGAATATCTCTTCAAGGAAGAATTCTAAATAATGCATTCAAATTAGATTATACAAAGTACTGGTTTGGAAACAGAGTAATCGATGAGTGGAACAATCTGAATAGTAGGGTCATTGTAGCTAAAACTTGGGTAGCTTCAAATATAGGTTAAAAAAAATACATGAGTTGAAGGGATGGGATTTGAATAAGACTTAATAAGTTAATAAGGTTAATGGTTTATTCCTTGTGTATCATTGGAAATGGGTTGATAAATAATTTTTATTACCAGGCTTGGGTTTGTGGATAAACTGCCTAGTATGGGCCAGTAGGCCTGCTGCAGTTTTCCTCCTTCTATTATATGCTTACCTCTTTAAAGGGGGTCCTTGACGAGGTAAAGAGGCTATCGGTCTGAGGAATTGGACCTTTTGGTCTTCTTCCTCAGACCGAACCTAATTACCCCCCAATCCCCCCTCCCTTTTCCCATCTTCCCCATCCTCCCTTTTCCCTTTCCTCCTCCCCCTCCTCCTCATCCCTCCCTTATTCCCTTCCCATTTTTACCCTGGGACCTTCTCTCCACAGGCATTCTAGTTCCTAGGTAGGGGGAAGGGTACCGTGGTCCATTCCTATTCCGTTGAGGTTCTTGGCGGTGGTGTAGTTTGCCGTGGAATCTGGATCGCCTGGGGATGTCCCAATCCCTCTCCGGTCTCCCGGGGGGTGGCCTTGGCGATCTTTCGGGCGACGGGTGTATCTCTGGAGGCCACCTTTCGGATTCCGGGGGTGGTGGCCGAAGGCGGTATGCTTTGTGGCGGATATCCGGCCACCCTCTCTTTTGTCCGCCGAGGTGGCTCGGTGGATGTGAGGTTGCTATCCCGGATTGCTGGTTTACTGGCATGAAGGGTAGGGTATGGCACGGGTTCCATGCAGCATCTGCACTACTTGCGGTGTTGAGGACCTCTTGGGCACGGAGGGGGATTTACGCCACTTTCATTCCTCCTAGGAGCTATTCCTCCACGTTCCCCCCTTTTTTTATTTTTTTTTTTTATTTTTATTTTTTTTTTCTTTCTTTTTTTTTCTTAAAAACAAAAAGAAAGAAGTAACCTAACCATGGATGCCCTAATCCGTGACTCTATCCCCGGGCCCCTTGATACCGCACCTAGTTCTGACCCTACCTTGATAACGGATAACTCTTCGGACAACCCTAATACCCCTGTACCTGAAGCAGGTGCCAGTTCGTCACCTGCTTCAAGTCCCAGGGACCCGACTGGCCCTTTCGATACATCTGACCTTCGCTCTTCTCTGACCTTGATTCCGGCTTCTCCCTCGACGGTGCGGCAATTTTCGAATCGCTCGCCCGTCTCACATCGGATCACCCCTGGTCCCACACCCAAACGACCAAGACCCACACATGACGATTCGACACTTTTTTCTCGTTCATCTCAGAAACGACAAGCTCGTCACACACTCCCCTTAAACTATCTGTTTCAAACTACTCAATGGACAAAGTTTTTTACTCTTCGACCGACTTCTCCTAATACCTATCTTTCAGACCATAGTATTGGTAAGGCTCTGCTACGCCATGTTGGTCAAAACATCTCATTTCACGCTCTCAAGAGCGGC
>WNWK01049273.1:0-13264 GCA_009830355.1 Cherax destructor | reverse complement strand
GCATAAGTCTTATTCATCAATAATGATCCCCGGGTATTGTTCATGAGTCTTATTCATCAATAATGATCCCCGGGGAATGCATTGGTCTTATTCATCAATTGTTCCCCAGGTGTTGTACTGGTCTTATTTTGGGTCATAAAATTTGCCCCCAGTTTACGCTTTTATTAAATTATAGTCAGTTAAAAAAGGGAAAAATGACCTGCCTCTCTGGGACATTTATATTATTTAAAATTGAAAAATCCACTCTATTTCCCAGCTTCCCTTTCCCGGTAAATTTCAATTTTAAATTGTCACTATTATTATTATAAGGATGGACACAAAAACTCCCTATAAAAATATTAATAAAATTTATCAACACAAAATCTATCTCCAATACCACATCCCCTTTTTCTCCCATTAGCTCACTAGCACCCCTAAAATACTAGTGAGTAAAACAGAAGTATAAAAACATTTAAAAAAGGGGGGCTCCATGACATCCCTCCTTTCTCCCGGTGTCTACCAGCAGCTCCCAAAAGTGCTCCCCCCAAAACATAAACACCCTCTGCCCCTGGGCCTCCGGAAAACATGAAACCAAAAAACCTTAAACTACCTATTACACACAAAAAAAAAACCCACTGTTCCCCCTACTCACACCACTACAGCATCCCCCTTTTATTGCTTCCCCCTCCCAAAAAACCACCTCCCCCTGCCCCTGCCCCTGTCCTGGCTACTCTGACTGATCGGGAATAATCCCACGCCCATTTTCGGGTATTCGGAAAAAGGGCCCATTGTTTTGGAAACATTTTTTACAAATATTTTTTTTGAAACACTGCATAATACTCAGCATTTATTCAAACTGACTTTTCTCCTGGTTTTCAGTGCCAGATAATTCAAGTTCACTTACCTGGAGTATACCTGGAGAGGGTTTCGGGGGTCAGCGCCCCCGCGGCTCGGTCTGAGACCAGGCCTCGTGGTAGATCAGGGTCTAATCAACCAGGCTGTTACTGCTGGCCACACGCAAATTGACGTACGAACCACAGCCCGGCTGGTCAGGTACTGACTTCAGGTGCCTATCCGGTGCCTTCTTGAAGACAACCAGGGGTCTATTAGTAATCCCCCTTATCTATGCTGGGAGGCAGTTGAACAGTCTTGGGCCACGGACACTTATTGTGTTGTCTCTCAGTGTACTCGTGGCACCTCTGTTTTTCATTGGGGGAATGTTGCATCTCCTGCCGAGTCTTTTGCTTTCACAGGGAGTGATTTTTGTGTGTAAGTTGATACTAATTCCTCTAGGATTTTCCAAGTAATTTTCCCAGTAATTTAGTAATTTAGGTGCCTTATCGTATTTATGTGCGTCGTAAAATTTCTTTGTACAATCTCCAGGTCAACAATTTCGCTGCCTTGAAGGGTGTAGTTAGTGTACAGCAGTATTCCAGCCTAGAGAGAACAAGTGATTTGAAGAGAATCATCATGGGCTTGGCATCCCAAGTTTTGAAGGTTCTCATTATACATCCTATCATTTTCCTAGCAGATGCGGTAGATACATTGTTGTGGTCTTTGAAGGCGAGATTCTCTGACATTATCACTCCAAGGTCTTTCATATTATTTTTTTGCTCTATTGTATGGTTTGAATTTATCGTATACACTGATACAGTTATAATTTCCTCAAGTTTTCCATATCTGAGTAGTTTAAATTTTTCTTCATTGAACTTCATATTGTTTTGAGTGGCCCATTTGAAGATTTGGTTGATGTCCGCTTGGAGTCTTGCGGTGTCTTCAATGGAGGTCACTGTCATGGTAATCCGGGTGTCATCCACAAAGGAAGACACGGAGCTATGGCTTACATCTCTGTCTACATCAGATATGAGGATGAGGAATAGGATGGGAGCGAGTACTGTGCCTTGTGGAACAGAGTTTTCACCGTAGCTGCCTCGAACTTTACTCTGCTTACTATTACTTTTTGTGTTCTGTTTGTCAGGAAATTATAGATCCATCTACCAACTTTTCCTGTTATTTCTTTATCACGCATTTTGAGCGCTATTACACCATGGTCACACTTGTCGAAAGCTTTTGCAAAGTCTGTGAATACTACATCTGTATTTTGTTTATCCTCTACAGCATCCAGGACCTTGTCATAGTGATCCAGTAGCTGGGAAAGGCAGGAGCGACCTGCTCTAAACCCATGTTGCCCTGGGTTGTGTAAATGATGGGTATCTAGGTGGTTGGTTATCTTGCTTCTTAGAACCCTTTCAAAGATTTTTATATGGAATGTTAGTGCTCTTGGTCTGTAGTTCTTACTGCAACCTTTTTAGATTGGGGCTATATCTGTTATTTTTAATAAGTGTGAGATGACCCCTGTGTCCTTGCTTCATCTCCATAGAATGCTGAAGGCACGCGACAGGGGCTTCTTGCAGATCTTGATGAACATGGAGTTCCACGAGTCTGGGCCTAGGGCAGAGTGCATGGGTATGTCATTTATTGCCTTTTCGAAGTCTTGTGGTGTTACGATAATATCTGAGATTTTTGAGATGACCAGATTTTGGGTTTTTTTTCATAAAGAATTCATTTGGATTGTCGACCCTAAGTCTGGGCAGCGGCTCGCTGAATACTGAGTCATATTGGGGCTTTAGTATCTCACTCATTTCTTGGCTGTCATCTGTGTATGTCCCATCACGCCTAAGCAGCGGCCCAATACTGGATGTTGTTTTTCCTTAGATTTGACATAAGAAAAAGTATTTTTTTTTTTCCAATTTCTATTATGGCTTTTAGTTCTTCCTGTGATTCTTGTCTCCTGTAAGTTCTCTTCTGCTTAAGTTCGACATTTGCAATTTCATTGACCAGTGCCTCCCTTCGTATTTCAGATATATTGGCCCCTCTCAGCAGCTCTGTGACTCTTCGCCTTCGTCTGAGTAGGGAGCGTCTCTCTCTTTCTAGTTTACATCTTCTCTTTCATTTTCTTTATGGAATGTGCCTTGAGCAGATCTCAAGAACCACACTGTTTATTTTTTCTATGCAAAGGTTCGGATCTGTGTTGTTCAATATATATTCCCAGCTTGTTTCATTTAGGACATGGTTGACTTGTTCCCATAGTATGTTTTTGTTATTGATGTTGAATTTTGTGAAGACTCCCTCTTGACTGATCACATTTTGCTGGTCAGGACCCCTGTGCATACATTTCTGTATATGTATTATGCTGTGATCTGAGTGTATTGTCTTTGATATGGTTACATTATGTATCAGATCGTCGTTGTTAGTGAAGATGAGGTCCATTGTATTTTCTAGTCTTGTAGGTTCTAATATTTGCTGGTTTAAGGTGAATTTGGTGCAAAGATTTAATAGATCATGTTCATGTGAATTTTCATCTGAGCTGCCTCCTGGGGTGATCTCTGCTAAAATATTATTTGCTACACTCCTTCATTTTAGGTGTCTCAAGTTTAAATCTCCAAGTAGCAAGATGTTTGGGGCAGGAGTTGGGAGATTTTCATGACTGTGGTCAATTTTCAAAAGCTGTTCCTGGAATTGCTGGGACGTTGCATCTGGAGGCTTGTATACAACCACAATGACAAGGTTTTGGTTTTCAATCTTCACTGCCAAAACTTCAACTACATCATTTCAGGTGTTTAGTAGTTCTGAGCAAATGAGCGACTCTGTGACGTACATGTTACAGTCTGACACTTGTAATATTATATATGTTACAGTCTGACACTTGTAATATTATACATGTTACAGTCTGACACTTGTAATATTATACATGTTACAGTCTGACACTTCTAATATTATACATGTTACAGTCTGACACTTGTAATATTATACATGTTACAGTCTGACACTTCTAATATTATACATGTTACAGTCTGACACTTGTAATATTATACATGTTACAGTCTGACACTTGTAATATTATACATGTTACAGTCTGACACTTGTAATATTATACATGTTACAGTCTGACACTTCTAATATTATACATGTTACAGTCTGACACTTGTAATATTATACATGTTACAGTCTGACACTTCTAATATTATACATGTTACAGTCTGACACTTGTAATATTATACATGTTACAGTCTGATACTTGTAATATCATTATTTTTTCAGATGAAGGGAGAGAAGGGAGTCAGTAATGACCATCACTTCTTGTGGCACTGTTAACAAGCAGCAGCAGCAGCAGCAGAAACAGCAACAACAGCAGCAGCAGAAACAGCAACAACAGCAGCAGCAGAAACAGCAGCAGCAGCAGCTGCAGCAACAACAACAATAACAGCAGCAGTAGTAGCAACAGCTGGGTCTCCATCAACCTCCTTACATCACAGTATATGTGTCATAATACACTATGGATGATAAACAAGTGTCTAATGGATGTAGACTTGTCAAGGCTGTTAAGATCTGTGCCAGAAATGTCTTGTATAAGACGTTCCTCTGGGGAACCCCAGACAAACCTCCCAATATGAAGTTGGATCATTACTTAAAAAATGTTCCAGTAACATCAAAATTCTTTGACAAAAGACAAAAAGAGATGATTGACAAGAGTCCAGATGGATCAGAGTTTGATGTGTCACTGCTGTATCTTAGCATCAAACTCGCCTGTAAGGATGTACCTCCATTCAATGATCAAAAATGGTATATTGAAAGTGAAGAAATGGAGTACTACATTACTTCAATAAAGAACATGAGGAACAATGTTCTTCATGGTCAACTTGTAGTTACTGATAAAAATTATTATGAAAATATAAGAGAACTTCGGGAGTTGTTAACTGGTTGTCTTAAGACATCTGGAGAGAGGTATGGTAGAGACCAGGCTGAAGTAAACATGGAGATCCAGCACATGAATGATGTCCTGGACGACATCATGAAGGAAATTCTTGGAAAGGAAGACATACTAACATTTTGTGGTGATGAAATGAAAAGTACCAGATACAAGTGACAGTCTACAAGACTTACAAAGATCCAGACTACAGCTATTCAACCCAAGCACTGTCTCACACCAGTGACTTCAAACTTAAAGTACTGACAAAATCTTTGTCAGATATTAGTCAAACATGGACACCGTGGAGTCAAAGAACATATGCTATCAACACCTTCTTAAACTTGTTCAGACTACAGCAGTACCATCATCTACAAGCACTGTCTCACAACAACAGTACCAGACTACAACAGCACCATTATCTACAAGCACTGTCTCACAACAACAGTACCAGACTACAGCAGTACCATCATCTACAAGCACTGTCTCACAACAACAGTACCAGACTACAGCAGTATCATCATCTACAAGCACTGTCTCACAACAACAGTACCAGACTACAGCAGTATCATCATCTACAAGCACTGTCTCACAACAACAAGGTACATTTACTCACCCACATATAATATTGCTTGAAGGTCTGGCTGGCAGTGGCAAGACTACTCTAGTGAAGTTAGTAATAGATGAATGGACTCAGGGTGGTCAAGGTAACATTAGTGACTTAGATAATTACGAACTTCTATTGTGGGTACAGTGCCGGGACCCAACAGTGACCTGCTACCAGCACCTCCTGGACCTACTGATGCCAGAAGTAGCCATAAAATTCAGTGAAATTCTTCTGAAGTTGATGAAGCGTTGCAAGATCTTAATTATAATTGATGGCCTTGATGAAGACAATGCAAGTTCCAGAACACTTGTCCAGAGTCTATTGCAAGAATTTAAGTACTGTTCTAATATTGCTTTTCTATGCACTTCACGACCAGAAAAAGTTGAGAACTTTAGGAGAACAATCCCTGCAGAGTATACTGTGCAACATGCAACACTACATGGTATATCTAAGAAAAATTTAGTACAATTCGTGCGTCTGAATCACCAGGAGGTAACCAAACAAACAGGAATAACAGAAATACTGAAGAACTGGTAAGAAAGGTGATAAAGGTAGAACTTCATGAGCATTGAGACTACCAATGAATTTGATTCTTATGATATACATTTGGGACCACGACCCTGACCAGCTTAAATTAACATCTGTTACTCACACGGAGCTCTATTATAATATTCATCAACTGTGTAAACAGAAGTTAATGGAGAGATTGATCAACCACGAAGCTACAAAGAACATGGATGACATGGGATTAACTGACAGTGTAAATATAATGTTGATAAATATATACAAGACATCACTGGAAAGTCTTTCCCGTGATCAGTTAGACCTTGAAGCAAACACTTTAGAAAATCTTAAAAGAATATGTAAACAATTGTGTTTACCTTATAAAGAAGTGTTGTCAGCGTTCCTTTGTTTAAGACCAACATGGACGATGCTGGGGATCAAGGAGTGGTACTCAGCTCCTCACAAGGGAATACAAGATTACTTCGCTGCTCTCTATATTGTGAGCAATCTTAATAACCCACAGTATTCTACACCTACACCTGCCTCAGCTACACCTGTCACACCTGTCAGTATCAGGAGAGTGTTAGAAGAGAGCATCAGGTCAGGTGTGGTAGACATGAACAAGTACCAGAATGTTCTGATACATGTGGCAGGGCTGCTGCACCTGGTACTAGACCAGGTACCTGAGGCACCTGCACGGGAAGTGGTTCACCTCCTACAAGAGTCTGGTATGAGAGACAATAACCAGTGGCTTGACCTCCTTGACAACACTAAGATGTCTCCAGTAATTGTCAAAGAAATATCTCAAATATTCAATACTGAAGAAACAATTGTAGTAATTGATGGACGTGTGAGAAGCTGCGCTGCTCTCCTGCCACACCTCAGCTCCTGCAAGGTGATGATTGATATCCGTGGTGACCCTGGTGACCTGCCTGACCTGCCTGACCTGCTGGCTGCCCTCACCCACCACCACTGTACACAACTGCTACTGAACCTCCACTACCGTCATGCTGACACAACCACCACTTCCTACAACTTCTACAACCTCGGTGAGTTGTTGTTATTCTTAATGTTAATAAAGTTACTGTATATGATAACATTATCTTAACACTAACATTATCTTAACAATATAAGTGTTAATGTTGTTGTAGTTAGCATTGTTGTTAGTGTTAACATTGTTATTAGTGTTAACATTGTTGTTAGTGTTAACATTTTTGTTAATGTTAACATTGTTGTTAGTGTTAACATTGTTGTTAGTGTTAACACTGTTGTTATTGTTAACATTGTTGTTGTTAATATTGCGGCCCCAGAATGGGGTACAATGTTAATATATAAATAACAAAAAAAGGCACAATACCGTGACTGGAACAATACACACACAACCCGCACATATAAAAAAGAGAGGAGCTTACAACGACGTTTCGGTCCGACTTGGACCATTTACAAAGTCACACTAACACACTTCTCATTCGCTGCCCGGCCACTGTGGTGAGCGGGTGTGCTGGCTGGTTTCCCCTGGTGGCCAGTGTTGACAACTTTATTTTCTCCAATATGGCGGAGACGTACAGAAGGAGAGTGCATACTGTGTGCATAGAGGTGCTTGTTGGCGCTATTTATCCGTCCAATGCTGAAGTTCTCTTGCCAACCATTCTCAGAGACACTTATGGAATTCCCACAGCAGACATTTATGGGATTTCATTAAATGGAGCTACACGAGTGTTTGTGAAGTTCTTGACAAGTGGTGCCTACAAGAGGGTTGTTGATGTCTACCAGGAGAAGCGCATGGTCGTTTCAGAGGGTTTGGAGGTGCGATTAAGGGATGTATCGGCAACTTTTACGTGGATACGTATTAGGAATATCCCTTTTGAAGCGGATGCTGTGGACGTGAGAGATGTTTTTAAGGCATATGGAGTGATCCACGTGGCGAATGTTGGCAGGTGGGCGCAGGGTACCTACGCTGGAATGCCTGAGGGATCTTACCGTTTAAAGATGTCTTTGAGGAGGCCAATCCCCTCGTACGTCCTGATGCCAGAATTTAGGACGCAAGTTTACTTGACATACAGGGGGCAAGTACGGACGTGTCGGCTCTGTGGTCAGCCAGGGCATATAGCAGCAGCGTGTGAGAGACGTGGATCACGACCCCAGCAGCAACGTGGGGGTGGGGGGCAGGAGCATGGTGCAGAGGGCCCTTCAGAAGTGGCCCAGGAGGTGCATGGGTCATCTTCAGGGTACATGGACGGTGGAGATAGAAGGTGGAGTGATGTGGTAGAGGAAGCGGAGGTGGTGGTGGTGGTCTCCTTGCCACCTGTGACCCAACCGGTGATGGTGGAAGACAGCAAGGTCGCTGTCGTGCAGGAGGAAGTAGACGATTTGGTGGAGTTGACGGGGCCTATGATGGAGGACCTGAGGATGATGCTTGACAGTCCACCTTCTGTGGGAGAGGAGTCCGTGGTGAAGGACTACCCGGAGGTAACAGCAAGCCCGGGTGAAGTGCTGAGTGAGGATGTGAGTAAGGGTGCTTGTGGTGGCAGTGAGGAGTCAGTACGAGTGTGTGTGGTTGAGGCTGTGGTTCATAGGGAGGAAAATGATGTGAATGAGGTGTCTGAAGAGGTCATGGAGGTGGCGGGGGAATCCCGCAAGAGATCAAGTGGCTCGGTGGAGGATGACGTGTTGACGTCGAGTCAGAGGACAGGTAAGAAAGTGTTCACTATGTGGTCAGGGGAGGAGGGGTCAAGGGTAAGGTCTTGGACAAGGAGGGAGTAGGTCTCAGTGGGGGTGGGTCAGTGGTCAAAGCAGGAGTGTCGAGAGCGATGAAGCATAGAGGGAAACCTCCGTTGAAGCCTTCAAGTGTATCAGTATGAATGTGAACGGCCTTAAGGCCGAGGTCAAGAGGATGTGGGTTGACCGGACATTGCGGAGAGAGGGCATTGACGTGTGTTTTCTCCAAGAACATAATTTTAGGTGTGGTGGGGATCTGCAGTTGCAGGGTTTTACTTTGTACACTGGTAGTTCTGAAAATTTCAAGGGTGGGGTGTTGGTAGGTACTAGGGAGACCAGCCCTTTTCATCTGAGGTCGTGGGAGGAGGTGGGGGCGGGAGGATTGTTAGGGTTGATGGTGAATGGGGTGATATCCCGGTTAGCTTCATTGGCGTGTATATGCCCGCGGTTAATGTACATAGTTTAAAGGGGGAGTTTGTGAGGGATTCCTTAGTATATGCATTACGGGGACTCCCTGAGGTAACTGTGTTAGCGGGTGACTGGAACTGCATAATTAGGAAGTGTGATGTGGAACCGAGGGGTGCCGGATGTGTACTAGCGGAGTTGCGAGACTTACTGGGAGCAGTGGGGGTTCGAGATGTGGTAGATGGTAGGAATGTCATGGTGGAACATACGTTCATAAGGAGAGGATATGCAGCACGTTTAGATCGGGTGTATGTGTCCTCGCGTATAAATGTGGAAGAGGTGCATAACATTGACGTAGGGTTTTCAGATCATAGAGGTGTGGTGGCAGTATTAGGGTGGGTGGGTGCTGTTAAATTTTTATTCGGATCTGTGGAGGATGAATGTAAAGTTTGTTAAAACGGGATGGGAATCGTGAGGGTTTTGCGGTTTGGTGGGAGGGTTTATGGGGTGGAGGCAGGGAGATTAGGGATGTGGTGAAGTGGTGGAATACGACGGCGAAGGATGCGGTGAGAGGTTATTATAGGCGTGAAGGTGTGGAGGAAGCCGGATATAGGTATGGGTTACAGCGTTATTTGGAGGCGGTTAAGGGACTGTTACGGAGAGTTTGCCATCAGCAGAAATAGCATACCTTAAGGGAGATTACGGGATATTCAGAATGATGTTTTAGGGCGATAAGTACGTAGTCAATTAGAAGAGGTGTTATGGGGGATAGGCCTCGGGCATGGTATTACGGAGGTTTCGGAAACGTAGAACGGGCATGACGCTGGCGGCGTTGACGGTGGAGGAGAGATGGTGGGTATCATCAGGGTCAGGTGTTACGCACGACAGAGGATGTGTGCTTATGCAAGGTTATGGTTTCAGCGTAAATTCGAGGGTAGGGAGAGGGATAAGGTTAGTAGGAGGATTGTTTGGGAGGGAATCCAGGGGAGACTGGGAGAGGAGGATAGGAAGGTGTTAGGTGGGAGGATTACGGTAGATGATGTATGGCAGGCGGTGCAGGGGTTGAGGATGGGGAAGGCGCCTGGGGTGGATGGATTGCCTGGGGACTTCTATGTAGCTCATTGGGACGTATTGAAGGATGTTTTAGTGAAGGTGTTTAATCAGATGAAGGATAGGGTAAAATGGAGGAAGTGCAAAGAACCGGGGTAGTGGTGTTGGTGCCGAAGGGTAGGCATAGTGATAGGTTGCAAGGGTATAGGGCTAAACTTTGTTGTGCTCCGACTATAAGATCTATGCAAAGATACTGGCAAATCGCATGAAAAGGGTGTTGGAAAAGGTATTGGAGGTTGGCCAGTATGGGATACCTGGACGTAGCATTAGGATGGGGCATAGGAGAATTAGGAATTTCGTGGAACATAAGGAAGGGCGGAGTCCTAGGATTAGGATAGTGTGGATAGGAAATGTTGGTTGACATTTTATTGAAGCAGGGGTTTGGGGAGGAAGTTGTGGGGTGGGTTAGATCCTTATATGATGGGGCTTTAGCAAGGTACAAGTTAATGGGAAGTTAGGGGTTCAGGTGAGTTTAGGAGGGTTTGCGGCAGGGTGCCCCTATCGCAGATTCTTTCGGTGTCTGCAGGACCCCTTTTATAGATAGTTAGAGAGGGTATGGGACAGGGACGGGTGTGGGAGTTGTGAGACGGCATAGTAGGATATGTAGATGACACGTCCATATTGATAGGGAGTGGTGAGGGTTAGATAATGTTAATAGGATTATTGGGGTTTTGGTGGGGCTACTGGCATGTGCATCAACAGGGCGAAATCAAGTTTTGGAGGTAGGTTCATGGGTGGGAGGGCCGTTGGGGAGGAGGGGGGGTGGATGTGTGTTGATAGTATTAAAATTTGCGGTGTTATTTTCAGTCATTGTAGTGATTTGGCGAGGGATTAAATTCGGAGGAAGTGGTGAGTAAAGCGCTTGGATGGTTAGGTGGTTTTAGTCAGGTGAGGTCACATTGTTGCAGCGTGCAGTGGTGGTTAATGTTTTAATTTACAGTAAGCTTTGGTTTGTGGTGGCTGTATATCCTCTCCGGGAGTGTGATATAGGCGCTTGCTTGCAAGGGTTTATAGATATATTTGGAGTTATGGGAGGCACTGGTTGGCTCATGAGGTTGTGACGGCTGGGGTGGGGGTGGGGGTTTGGGGTTGATTCCGTTGAGAGTAGGCTTCAAAGTTTATTTGTTAAGCAGGAATTTTTGGTGGGAGGAGATAGGAGGCAGGAGGGTCGGTAAGGTCATGAGAGAGGTACGTAGGTGGTGGAAGGGTAGGGATTTGTTGCGGTGTGAGGATCTATTGAGGTATCTTTTAGTAGTTAGGGAGCCTGGGAGAGTGAAGGTGAGTAGGTTGGATAGAGTGGGGAAGGGGGTAGTGCAGGGAAAGGTATTTATCCAATGTATAATTGAAAGTTGGTGTGGTATTGGTTGAAGAGGCTGAGGTACCGCCAAGGGTTCGAGAAACAGGGTATAGGTTTTTATTGGGAATTTTGGCATCTTGGGCACAATTGTGCCAGATGGAATAATAAGGAGGGTTCTGTCTGAAATGTGGAGGTCTCGAGACTGCGTATCATGTAGTTTATTTTGCGAGGAGCTGGGTGGGGTTGGGAATGGTTTAGTGGAGTATTGAAAAGGGTAGGGCGGGGTTTGTCGACCCTAAGAGCTTAAGTATAGATGTGGGGTTTGTCCTGAGGATGTATGACGGCGGTCGCGTATTTGGTGGTAGAATTCATACATATTTCGTGGAGCATGAGAGAGGCCCCAGGTGACGTCCACATTAGAGCTTCGGCGGCAGGGTTTTACAGGATTCGGTATCGTAATCAAGTGGTTTACGAAGGAGATGGTGTAAGGCTTTTCCTCTGGGATATCGGAATCTTACTGTCGCAATTTTATTAGGGAAAGGGGAGGTGTGGTAGTCGAGGGAGAGGGCTGGTCGGGGTAGCGGGGGGGTTCGGGGGAGTGTGTGTGGCTGTATCTAGGGTTTTACGGGGTGTCGGGATGGCGGGGGGTTTTGGTTTGATCTTCACCGTTCAGGCGGTTTCATGGGGTTTGTCGGGCCCAAAAACGCGGGGGGTTGGGAATTTTTCGGGGGGAGGGGGGGAATTTCCCGGGGTTCAGGGATCTCACCGTTCCTTACCGGGGGCCACACGGCGTGGAGGAGCCTCCGTGTGTGGGACCCAAAGGTTTTTCATGAGTACTGGTGAGACAGGCCCCATGACCTAGAATTGTTAGGCGTGTTGGAAGGTGTGTCTGTTTGTTTTTCAGGGATGGTATAACATTGTAAAGTTTAGGTGAGATTTTTTGTATGGACGGGGGGAAAGGGGGGTTTTGTAATTTTTCATTTTTAGTATTTTAAATGTTATTTTATAGGTCCTGTGGTTTTGTATTTATATGTTGTACATATGGTTTAAAAAGTTGTGTGGGGGATGCCACGGGACGTTGGGTTTCAGGGTACGTGTGCGTTTAGGCCAGGGGGTTGATGGGAGGATATGGGGTTTGAGAAATGACTCCCATGTTGATATGACATGTTTTATTTTTTGGGAAGTTTCCTTTATTTTTTTGTCGGGATATATACTCATATTGTTTGTGATATACTTTTTTGGGGGAAACAATAAAGCATTTGTTTGTGGTCATGTGTAGTTTTAGGTTATGTATTTAGTTGGTTTAGTGTATGACACTTTCATCAATTTTCCCTGCCTTTTGGCTGTGTGGCATGGCCCTTTCTAGTGTTTACATTCCAGGCATTTAATACGTTTTTGGTAATGTTGATGTTTAACCTTTGTTATGAGGTAAGGTTTTGGGAAATTTTGTACATTTAAACCCGTTTTTAAATAAATAAAAAAATTCTCCTCTTTCTCCTTTCTCCTCTGTGTTTTCTTTCTTTTTTTTTCCTTGTATTTGTCCCTTTATTTTATTTTAATTTCATTTTTCCCCCCCTGTGTTGTTGTCCTTACCCTATGGGGGCCAGCTTCATTGCAGTGCTCCTTTCCCCCGAATATGACTGACTCCCCCTACTACTACTACTACTACCACTACTACTACTACCACTACCCCCTACTACCTCCATTACCCCTCCACCACTTTCTTGTGCCCTCTCCTGTCTGCCTGCCTATAAAACCCCTTCTTCCTGTCCTTTTGTTAGTGTGATTTGAAAGGTCAAGTCGGGCCGAAAAGCGTTAAGCTCCTCTCTTTTTTATTGGCGGTTGTGAATTTTAATATTTTTGTAATATATATAATATCTTATTATGTTTTTTTTTC
>WNWK01049272.1:0-13265 GCA_009830355.1 Cherax destructor | reverse complement strand
CAGTGGACTCCCACTATTCGAACGGCTCGGCAAGAGAACATATCGTCATTAGAACAAGAAAATCGACATCGCCATGCGAACAAAATATCGCGATTTGAACAAGTGCGTCCATGACCTGTCCGCCCAGGCGCTTGGGTGCCTCACCGCACAGGCGTGGAGAGCCAGTCCCACATTGTTTACACTCGATAGAACAATACCCTGCACGCTCATCCAGACATTTCACACTTAATTATAATTGTTTGGAGTTTGTTCATTAAGTGCGAGGCAGTGGTGGTAGAGGCAGTGGTGGTAGAGGCAGTGGTGGTAGAGGCAGTGGTGAGAGGCAGTGGTGAGAGGCAGTGGTGAGAGGCAGTGGTGAGAGGCAGTGGCGAGAGGCAGTGGTAGTGGAGGCAGTGGTGGTAGAGGCCGTGGTGGAAGCAGTGGTGAGAGGCAGTGGCGAGAGTGTTATGGGGCTATAGGACCCAACATGTATTGATGTATTTAAGTAACAATTACACAGGAATACCTAATTATATTGAATTAATCACAATTACTGCTTAATAAGTCCTAGGAGCAGGCCACTCTTAGAACTGAGAGAAGCTGAATCAAGCCTGATTTTCTCAATATAATAGGTTGTAGTATACACACAAACACACACATTTAAATAAGTAGTTTATAAAGTTGTATTTCTCTTTGTAAAAAGTAAAAGGTGTATGAGAAAACAATTATTGTGGGTGCATGTGGAATGTGCAAGACGACAGTAATTTGTTTTGGTTGGGGATATGGCTCTCTTTTATCCTTGTTTGGGCAGAATGTATGTGCCAGAGGTAAGAGTTATATATTAAAGTTATGCATCCATCATAACCTGTGATTTACAGTGTGTCAAGACACAGAGTAAAAGTAATGTTGAGGAAAAGTGTTAATTGTGGCAGGTGGGCCATGTGGCTTGGAGATGCTTGGGGGATGGTGTTATGATTAACCCTTTCAGGGTCCAAGGCCATTTTTGGAAGGGGTGCACCAGTGTCCAAGAATTTAAAAAAAAAAAAAAAAATTCTTACAGAATTAAAGATAATTTTGTGAAGGTAATGAAACAAAAAATAATTTCCGATCAGTAGTTTCCGAGATATAGAGGCATGAAGTTGACCTCAATGACCGGGTGGCGGTAACATTGGCGACTTCCGTAAAGTCGCATTTTTTATTTTACGTTTTTGTTACTTTTTTCTTTTCTTTTCTAATATTTTTTTTTCCAGTAACTTTTGTGGCCTGTGAGACCAATATAATGTATAATTATACACTCATTGTATTCAACACAATAACCGCACTAATTTCTTTATCATTATATTGCTTACAAAACTTGTTTACAAGTTTATTGTAAACAAAATAATGATGAAAATATTAGTGCGGTATTGTGATGAATACAATGGTACCATATAGTACCATATGGTACAATGGTACCATATAGTACCATATGGTACAATGGTACCATATGGTACAATGTATTAGTACAATGTATCATATGGAACAATGTATCATATGGTGCAATGTACCATATAGTACAATGGAACCATATGGTACAATGTATACATGATGGTAGCAAGTCATCGATATGGTCAATAAGTACCATATGGTGGTGACCAGCATATTTCCATGTACAATGTATCATATGGTACAGGATACCATATGCTAACAGGTATCATATGGTACAGAGTACCTATGAACAGGGTATCATATGACCTTAGGAAAGGCTGACAGGGTACCTTATGGAACAGGGTATCATATGGTGACTATGGAACAGGGTATCATATGGTACAGGGACCATATGGTACAGATCAGGATCCAAGGGGTACATAGAGGCTGAACAATTCCAACCCCAACAAGTGTTCAATTGTGACGAAACAGGCCTGTTTTGGAAGAAAATGCCAAACAGTACCTTCATTACACAGGAGGAAAAGGCACTCCCAGGACACAAGCCTATGAAAGACAGGCTAACTCTGATGTTGTGTGCTAATGCTAAGTCTAATTTGTGTGTGATGTGGAAGTCTAGCAATAAGGCATGGGTCACTAGGGAAATTTTCTTGGACTGGTTTTATGAAGTGTTTGGCCCCAGTGTGAAGAAATATCTCGAGGAAAATAATTTGCCACTTAACCCTTTGACTGTTTCGGTCATATATATACGTCTTACGAGCCACTGTTTTGGACATATATATACAGTGGTACCCCGGTTTACGATATTTTTTCATTCCAGAATGCTGTTCAAGTGCCATTACCAAACGAATTTATCTCCTTAAGAAATGTTGTAAAATAGACTAGTCCTTTTAGACCCCCAAAATTACACTTACAAAAGCATTTAAAAATAAACTTACATAAAAGGGTGAGTTTGGGGACCATCGTAAACCGGGGTACCACTGTACTCATAAATTCTAGTGGCTTCAAATCAAGCGGGAGAAAGCTGGTAGGCCCACTTGTGAGAGAATGGGTCTGTGTGGTCAGTGTGCGCTGTATAAAAAAAATCCTGCAGCACGCAGTGCATAATGAGAAAAACTGCGACCGTTTTTTGGATTAAAACGCCGTCTTCGAGGTGTATTTTCGTATAGTATTTATGGTTGTATTCTCTTTTTTATGGTCTCATTTGATAGAATGGAAAACATATTACAGAAATATAGATGATTTTGATTAGTTTCATGATGAAAACGACCTTGAAATTGAGCTCAAAGTAGGGGAAATGTTCGATTTTTGCAAATGTTCAAGAGTAAACAAATCACGCCATGCGTCCAATACACATCAATTTGTGAGTCTAATATTCTTTCACAAGTGCACTGATATTATTTATACCATCTTTACAATAATGCAATAG
Organism: Cherax destructor; assembly: GCA_009830355.1. NCBI lineage: Eukaryota > Metazoa > Arthropoda > Malacostraca > Decapoda > Parastacidae > Cherax > Cherax destructor. The sequence continues at coordinate 10,432 of WNWK01049272.1, read as the reverse complement.
TCTGCATAACGGTAAATCTTCAAGATAGAAAGCAAGAGTAATATAAGAGGGGCCTAAAGATGTGACTAATGAACAGATAACATCTTATTTTAGTGCCAGGAATGTCTGCATTGTTTATTCTGGACCCTATTTTGAAATTGACAACTTTTTTATTTTTCATGAAATTGGCCAAATTGCCAATTTCTGACTCACTTTATTGGGAAGTTGAAATCGGTAAATTGGTGGTTTCTTGTACTCAATCGATAGAACAAATGGAGTTCTAAAGAAATAGCTATGAGTTTGGTCGACTGGAACAATGGAATTGGCCGAAAATAGGGCTCAAAGTCGGCGAAATTGCCGATGCGTATATATCGCCGAGATCACCAACTTCGCGAGAGCGTAACTCCGTAAGTTTTCAATCAAATTTCAAACTTTTGGTGTCATTACCACCGGGAAATGATTCTATCATTTCATAAGAAAAATAATTTTTTTTTTTTAAATTTTGCGACAACAGGAGAGCACTCAGGATTAGGGGTTGCAACAGTCAAAGGGTTAATACTTGTGATTATGAAAAGGATTTAGGAGTTCTGGTTAGCAGTAATCTGAAACCAAGACAACACTGCATAAGTGTTCACAATATAGCTAACAGAATCCTTGGCTTCATATCAAGACGTATAAATAATAGAAGTTATCAGGTTGTTCTTCAACTCTATTTATCCTTGGTTAGGCCTCATTTAGATTATGCTTCACAGTTCTGGTCACTGTATTACAGAATGGATATAAATGCACTGGAAAACATACAGAGGAGGATGACAAAGTTGATCCCATGTATCAGAAATCTTCCCTATGAGGACAGACTGAGGGCCCTGAATCTACTCTCTCTAGAAAGGCGTAGAATTAGGGGGGAGATGATTGAGGTGTATAAATGGAAAACAGGAATAAATAAAGGGGATGTAAATAGGGTGCCGAAAATATCCAGCCAAGACAGGACTCGCAGCAATGGTTTCAAGTTGGAAAAGTTCAGATTCAGGAAGGATATAGGAAAGCACTGGTTTGGTAATAGAGTTGTGGATGAGTGGAACAAACTCCCAAGTACTGTCATAGAAGCTAAGACGTTGTGTAGTTTTAAAAATAGGTTAGAAAAATACACGAGTGGGTGTGAGTTGGACCTGACTAGCTTGTGCTACTAGGTCTTATGCCGTGCTCCTTAAGTGGAGGTGACCTGACTACCTGGAGTTTACCTGGAGAGGGTTAACTCCAGGTACTCAGGTCTAAGCCAGGGAGTGATGGACCTGCCTTTCATGGGTCAGTAGGCCTGCTGCAGTGTTCCTTTTTTTATGTTCTTATGTTCTTATTTATTGTTCTGTACTAACTTGTCAGAGCATCATTCCTTCTAAAATGATGTTACATGATAATGGAAGTGTTGTTTAATTTATTCTACTTTACCACTGTGGAGACAACTTGTACACAATGTAAGGTGTTTGTATGAACCATAACCAGACGCGTTCGTCTCTTTGTTTACATAGTACTTCTGCGGCTTGTCCTCTCTTTCTTCTCTCGTTCTTCTTCTCTCTCGTTTTCTCTCTCTCGTTTTCTCTCTCTTTCTCTTCCCTCTCTCTCTTCTCTCGTTCTTCTCTCTTCCGTTTCTCTCTCGTTCTTCTCTTTCTCTCTTCGTTTCTCTTCTCTTCGTTTCTTCTCTCTCTCGTTCTTCTCTCTTCTCGTTTCTCTTCTTCTTTTCTCTTCTCTTCGTTTCTCTTTTCTCTTCTCTCTCGTTTCTTCTCTCTTCTCTTTTCGTTTTTTCTTCTTCTTCTCTTTTCTTCGTTTCTTCTCTCTTCTTCGTTTTCTCTCTGTTCTTTCTTCTCTCTCTCTTTTCTCTCTCTCTCTCGTTTCTCTCTCTCTCGTTTCTTCTTTTCGTTCTCTCTTCGTTTTCTCTCTTCTCTTTCTCTTCTTCGTTTCTTCTCTTCGTTTCTCTCTTCGTTTTTCTCTTCTTCTCTTGCTTTCTTTTCTCTTTCTTCTCTTCTCTCTTCTCGTTTCTTTCTCTTCTGTTCTTCTTCTCTTCGTTTCTTTTCTTCTTTCTCTTCGTTTCTCTCTTTTCTCTTCTCTCGTTTTCTTCTTTTCTTCTTTCGTTTTCTTCTCTTCTTCTTCTTCGTTTTCTTTTCTCTCGTTTTCTTTCTCTCTCTCTGTTTTCTCTCTTCTTCGTTTTTTTCTCTTCTCGTTTTTTTCTTCTTTCTTCTTTTCTTTCGTTTTTCTTCGTTTCTCTCTCTCGTTTTCTCTTCTCTCGTTTTCTCTCTTCGTTTCTTCTCTCTTCTCGTTTCTTCTCTCTCTCGTTTTCTCTCTTCTCTTCTTCTCTTTTTCTCTTCTCTTCTTTTCTTCTTTTCTCTTTTCGTTTTCTTCTCTTCGTTTCTTTCTCTTTCTTCTCTCGTTTTTCTTCTCTCGTTTCTCTCTTCTCTGTCTTTCTCTCTCTCTGTTTCTCTCTCTCTTCGTTTTCTCTCTCTCTCGTTTCTCTCTCTTCTCTCGTTTTTCTCTCTCTCTTTCTCTCTTCTCTTCTTCTTCTCTCTCGTTTTTCTTCTTCTTCTCTCTTTCTCTTCTCTTCTCGTTTCTCTCTTTTCTCTTCTTTCTTCTCTTCCTTCTCTCTCTCTCTCTCTCGTTCTTCTCTCTTCTTCGTTTTCTCTTCTCTCTCTCGTTCTTCTTCTCTCTCTCTCGTTTTCTTCTCTTCTTCTCTTTCTCGTTCTCTCTTCGTTTTCTCTCTCTTCTTCTCTTTCTTCGTTTCTTCTTCTCTTCTCTTCTCTTCGTCTTCTCTTTCGTTTTCTCTCGTTTCTCTTCTTTCTTCTCTTCGTTTTCTTCGTTTTCTCTTCTCTCTCTCGTTTCTCTCTCGTTTCTCTTCTTTTCTCTCTTTCTCGTTTCTCTCGTTCTTTCTCTCTTCGTTTCTTCGTTTCTTCTCTCGTTTCTTCTTCGTTTCTTCTCTTCTCTTCGTTTTCTTCTTCGTTTTTCTCTTCTTCTCTTCTTCTCTCGTTTCTCTCGTTCTCTCTCTCTCTCTTCTTCTCTCTCTCTCTCTCTCTCTTCCTCTTTCGTTTCTCTCCTCTCGTTTTCTCTCTCCCTCTGCTTCTCTTCTCGTTTTCTCTTCTTTGTTTCTTCTCGTTTCTCTCTTCTCTCTCTCGTTCTCTCTCTTTCTCTCTCCTCTCTCTCTCTCGTCTCTCTCGTTCTCTCTCTCTCTTTCGTTTATTTGTTTATATCTCGCTTACTCACCTTTCACCCTTCATTAAGACTACAAATATTTTAAGGTAAGTAATGAGTGCACTGTACAGTGGACCCTTGGTTTTCGTGAGTCTTGTTTATCATGAATTTTTGTTATCGGCAACTTTTTTCGACAAAAAAATAGCCTTGGGTTTCGTGTTTTCCCTTGGATTTCAGCGGTGGTACGGAACGTCCAAGTGGCCCTGCGCACACAAAGCCTGCCACAGATGCATTCAGAGCCAGTCTGCTATTATTTCTCGGCGAGTGAGCATCACACCCTGCATTCATACGAAACATTTCGCAATACAGTACAGTAATCCAGTGTTTTTTGTGCTTGCAACCGCTAAATAAGCAACCATGGCCCCAAAGAAAGCTCCTAGTGCCAGGCCTTTGGTAAAGAAGGCGAGAAACACAATAGAATTAAAGAAAGAAATCATAGAAAAATACGAAAGTGGAGGAGGAAGAGAGAGGGAAGAATGTGCCTTCTACAGCGATTCTACAATAAGTACAGTGGACCCTCGGTTAACGAAAAAAATTCATTGCAGAAGCCTGCTCAAGTGCCATTACCGAACGAATTTACGTCCTTAAGAAATAATGTCATGTAGGTTAGTCTATTTCAGACCCCAAAACTACACTTCCACAAGAACTTACAAAATTATACTTACATAATTGCACGATTTCCGGGGTATTCGTTAACCGAGGGTCCACTGTACAATACTAAAGCAGCAGGAGTCGATAAAGGCTATAGCCCCAGCCAGCGATAAAGTGTAGCATTAACAATGTAGCAAGTAAGTTAAGCGATTGAGTGATAGAAAAAAGACGACACGAAACTTAACTCCTCCAATGTTATTGGAGGTATATAGGGCCACTGACAACACTGCCGCTGCCACCACCTGCCGCAGCGACCACCTCTATACAGCTTATGCTGCCAGTGGCCCTGATAACCAACACCACCACCACCAGTCATACGTAATGACATTTTATTCATTCTAGAGTATATATCATGTTTCTATGTTATTAATATTGTTTATTATGTTATATTAGATGAATTGTAATAGATAAATAAGCCGCAGAGTTGATATTAGTGTCATATTCAAGCATTTTGTCCTGTTTCCAAACTAAACTCACCTTCCTCTCCCCATCCTCTGTCTTCCATACACCAACAAGAGTCTTCAACAAAGGTAAGTGTGATGTTAAATGTTCATTTATACATTATATTAGTGCTGTATATTGATTTGTCATTCTTTTCTGTATGTAAATCTATATTTAATCTCTAAAAAAATTATTTTTTGTTACTTTTGGGTGTCTGGAACGGATTAATTGGATTTACATTATTTCTTATGGGGAAAATGGTTTTGGTTTTCATTAATTTTGGTTTTCGGCAGACACTCTGGAATGACAAAAAAATGCACAATACCATAACTGAAACAATACACACACAACCTGCACATAGAAGAGAGGAGCTTACAACGACTTTTGGTCCGACTTGGACCATATATAACCCCTTCTACCTGTTCTTTGTGTTAGTGTGACTTTGTAAATGGTCCAAGTCGGACCGAAACGTCGTCATAAGCTCCTCTCTTCTATGTGCGGGCTGTGTGTGTACTCTGGAATGGATTAATCATGAAAACCAAGGGTTCACTGTATATGCATTTTATCACTCTAGGGCATTTTAAATGTAGTATATTATGTGTGGGTGGGATGGCCTGGTGGGCTACCATGCCTCCCACACCTGACTTTCTACATTATTATTATTATAATCAAATAGAAGCGCTAAACCACAGGGGTTTGACTTTCTACAAATAAATACTTTTCACCTCTCACCCTACATTAAGACTACAAATATTTTAAGGTAAGTAATGAGTGTACTGTATATGCATTTTATCACTCTAGGGCGCTTTAAATGTCATAGTATATTATGTGTGGGTGGGGTGGCCAGGAGCTACCATACCTTCCACACCTGACTTATTGCAATAAATATTTTGAGGTAAATAATGAGTGTTCAGTGTGTGTATTTTACTTTTTATTGCTTTTTAATGCCTAGTTTCATTCCAATTTTCAATGCTACCCAAGCAATAAGCTCTGATAATTCTATTTACTCATGTGCAAGTCCCACTCAAATCCAACCCTCCAACCCCTCTCACTCATGTATTTATCCAAATTAATTTTGAAACTACCTAATACTCCTACTAGGCAGACTGTTCCACTCATCATGGACTGATGAAGCCACTGTGTGGCGAAACGTTTCCTCAATAAAGATACCCAAGTGTTGCATATGTGTCTAATTTATAGTATGGTATCTTGCTCAAAAAAGAGTAGAGCGTCTTCCCGAATCTCTTAACGTCGGCGACGGGGTTGCGAGACCCTTTCAGGGTCCAGAGGCCAAGAATTTTTGAGAGAAAAAATCTTACAGAATTAAAGATATTATTTTTCTATAGGTAATAAAACAACAAAAAAATTCCGATCTGTACTTACCGAGATATAGAGGCATGAAGATGACCCTCAATGACTGAGTGGCGGCAACATCCGCGACTTCCGTAAAGTCGCATTTTTTTATTTTACGTCTGCTACTTTTTTTCTTTTCTAATATTTTTTTTCCAGTAACTTTTGTTGCCTGTGAGACCAATATAATGTATAATGTATATATCTACACTCATTGCATTCAACACAACAACCATCAGGTCAGTCAGTCAGGTCAGTCAGACAAGTATCATATATGTTTCAGAATTGTTTCTCTTTACTTAGGGCATAGGTTATAGGGCATTCTGGCAGGATGACACTACCACTGTTATCAAAATTGAAAGGATGTTGCACATGGGTTATTATCGAGGTTTTTTATATTTCCTCAACCACTTGTGGCCACATCCATCTCAAAGCCACTAAACTCAGGGTCAACATCACTTTCCTCTTAAAAGGGAAATTTTAATACGACATAACATCAGTGAATCCCTGGTGTTTGCCATGCTGTTTGCTCTAGATAGCGCTCAATTGAACTGGTGCTCCCACAAATTACTAAGTGGTCCCTGATTTTTTTAATACTGCTCACATTGAGTGTTAAGACCCATTCTATACTGACCAGGTATCTCAGGCCAATCATGCCAAATTTGGAGGCAGGAAAAATAAAACATTGATCTAGTTTTGGAGCGCTAGCGGTAACAACGTAGATCTACGTTTGGACAGTTAAGGGGTTAAAAGAAAAGTCAGTTGACATAATTATTCCCAAGTCTTTTATGTTTTCCTTTCATTCCATTTGGTGACCTTCTTGAGTTTTGTATACAGTGCTCCTTTTGAGTTCTTCATTCTTTCTATACCTAAGCAGCTGGAACTTATCACCAATGAATGTCATGTTCTCCACTGCCCACTGGAAAACCCTGCTTATATCTTCCTGTGATTTTTTCAGTATCTTCTACTGTAGTGACTTTCAATGCTTATTCTAGTGTCATCTGCAAATGATATAAAACTGTGACGGGTGTTTTTATTTATGTCTGCTATGAGGATGAGAAACAGCTGAGGTGCCAGGACAGTGCCTTGGGGAATTGAGCTTTTTACCTCGCTGATGCTGGATTTTGCTCTGTTTACTACATACTACTTTCTGTGTTCTTCTATGTTAGGAACCCGAAAATCCATCTGCCTACCTTCCCCGTAATGCCTATGGCCTTCAATTTGAGAGCTATCACTACATGATTGCATTTGTCAAACACCTTTGCAAAATCTGTGTAAATCACATCTGCATTTTCGTCGTCTTCCAATGCCTCCGTAATTCTGTCATAGTGGTTCAGCAGCTGTGACAGGCATGATCATCCTGCTCTAAAACCATGCTGATTTGCTGGTCCATGAAATTGTAATCTGCCATCTCATCACTCTTTCAAAGATTTTTATGTGAGAAGTTAGGGCTACTGGTCTGTAATTTTTAGCTAGTGCTCTACTACCTCCCTTATGCAAAGGAGTTATGTCTGCACTCTATAAGGCCTTCGGTATTTCACCTAGATCTAAGCTCTTTCTCCAAAGAATACTGAGGGCTTGTGCTAGTTATACTTTGCACTTCTTTATAAATAGAGCATTCCATGAATCTGGTCCAGGTGCTGAGTGAGTGGGCATGTTGTCCATTTCTTTTTCAAAATCTATGGGATTTGTACTAATGTCAGTTAGTTGGTCTGTGCGACCTTCTGCTGGAGTGAAAAATATTTCTGCATTTTCTATCTTGCTATCATTTAGTGGGTTGCTGAACACCAACTCATACTGTTCTTTTAGGATTTCACTCATTTCCTGTTCATCATCAGCATATGAATCTCCTCTCAATAATGGTCCAATTCTACAGGTAGTTCTTAGCTTGGATTTTGCACAGGAATAGAAATATTTTGGGTTTCTTGCAATATCACGTATGGACCTTTGTTCCCTTTGTACTTCTTCTGTTAGGTATGACATCCTAAGTTTTTGCTCTAATTCAGTGATCTCTCAGCTAAGACTATCTTTCCTCTGTTGTGACATATTTGCATTTTTAAGCAATTCAGTAAACCATTTTCTTCTTTTGTACCATCTCCTACGCTATCTATATCTGATCTTCTGGGCTTCCTCAATGGTACATGTTTAACACAGACCTTGTATGCTTCTATATTCAGCTTCTCTAGGCACTGGTGGGAATTTAGGGGTGCTCATGTCTGATTCCCAGGATGTCTGATAGCTCTTGGTTTATTTTTTACGAGTGAAGTTTATGGTTGTTGAAATTAAACTTACTGAACATCCCTTATCTTACATTAGTGCTGAAGTTCCCTAACCCTGAGTTAATACTCGTCTGAACTTCTATGATGGTGTGGTCAGAGTATATTGTTTTTGTAACTGTTATGTCTCTCATTAGTTCCTCGTTTGTGAATATCAAATCCAGGGTATTTTAATTTCTAGTGGGATCAGTTATCTGTTGATTCAATGAGTACTTTTCACAAAGCCTCATTAGTTCCCTGGTATGTGCCTATTGAGCCAGGGTGCTTTCAGGAGATATTTCTGGTACAGTAGGGCCCCGCCTTACGGCGTTCCGCTAATACAGCGATTTCAAATTATGAACAAAACTCGCTATACGGCTCCCCCTGTCTTTCTAATTTGGCATGCTCCACCCGGTTTGTTTACATTCTCCGTGAGCACACCTTTCTAGTATGTCTGGAAACTTTCCAAAATTTCAAGTGTTTTGAAGTTGTTGCGTATTTTGTGTGTACTCTGATACAGTGGAACCTCGGTTTTCGTCATTAATTCATTCCAGAAAGTCCGATGAAAACCAAATTCAATGAAAACTGAAGCAATATTTCCCATAGGAAATAATGTAAATCCAATTAATCCGTACCAGACACCCAAAAGTATTAACAAAAAATACATTTTATAGAGAATAACTATAGTTTTACATACAGAAAACAATGAGAAATATAAAGGACTAATGAAATGGATAAATGAACATTTAACATCACTTTTACCTTTATTGAAGACTCTTGTTGGCGTATGGAAGATGCGAGGAGGGGAGAGGGAGGAGGAGAGGTTATTGGTTGGAAAGGGAATCCCCCTCCATAAGGATTTCAGGTATCAAGTCCCTATCTGGGGTTACTTCCCTTCTTTGTCTTTTACTGGCACTGGACCCCTGTCGCACAAAAAATCTGTCCAGAGAGGTCTGTTTCTGGCGTCTCTAAGATTTGCCTAAAATGGGCCAAGGCATTGTCATTGAACATGTTGCAGACACGGCTTGCAACAGCTTTGTTAGGGTGATATTTCTCCACAAAACTTTGCAACTCACTCCTGTGAGGGAAAAGTGGTTGTAAATAGGATCATGGTTGTTCAGTCAGACGGGAGTATCATTAAAGAGTTACAGCCCGCACTACCATCTAGCGGGCTGGGGCAAACTCTTGTTCCCGGTTGTCTGTTGAGGGTTTTTACTTTCTACTCCTGGTAGTATGACTCTTACCTGGTGTCGGTTGGGGAGTGGTAAGTCACTTTACCTTCACTCTTCTCCGAATCAGGTAAGGCGATCTACCAGTAGTAGTTCTGTTGTTTGTTTGTTCCAAAGTTTTATTTGGTTACCAGTAGTGACTTGGCTATTATTGAACACCTTTTTCTATCTTAAATGTTTTACAAGCCTATGGTAACCAGAATATTTTCTTTATCATCAGCTCTGCTCCTGGACTGGTTTCCCAGGATAGACGCTAGACGAGTGAGCAAGATTACCTTGGATTTACGGGAATTCACAGCAACTCCTCTGAGTCAAGTTCTCTTAACTTGCGGGCATCAGAGGGTGTTGTGTTAAGAATCTCACCTTTTGACATCTGCAGTGTGGTGCTCCATCTTCTTGGTCGCAGGAGACAATAACATCGGAGACTTACCATCTACTCCGCAGTCTTAACATCAACCTGGAGGAGACCAACATCATTTCTCCAACATTTTGTCATTGCATCCTCCTGTCTCACCAACAGACCAGAACCATAATGGATATATTTTTTTTTATTTCTATTTAATTTTATTAAAATCCAGAAAAAACCTATCTTATTCAATATCCTCAGTATATTATTATTTATCATTTATTTTTCCATAAATTTTTTGTTCAGGTGAAAGGCGTTTCCCTGACACTCCACTTTGCACACATGTCCTTAACCCTTTCAGGGTCCAAGGGGGGTCTCCGAAACTCGTTCTCAGAGTCCAAGAATTTAAAAAAAAAAAAAATTCTTATGAAATGATGATCTTTTTCTGATCATAACGCCACAAAAATTATGAAATTTGATCGAAAACTAACGGAATTATGCTTTCGCGAAGTTAGCGGTAGCCATGACACTTACGCATCGGCGATTTCGCCCACTTTGAGCCCTATTTTCGGCAAATTCCAATGTTTCAGTCAACTAAAATTATAGCTATTTCGCAAGAACTCCATTTCCTCTATCGATTGAGTACAGTCATCCCTCGGTTTTCGGTTTTAATCCGTTCCAGATGGATCGGCTAAAACCAAAATCGGCGAAAACCAAAACTATTTTCCCCATAAGAAATAATGGAAATTCAATTAATCCGTTTCAGAAACCCAGAAGTTTGGAAAAAAAAATTTTGGGGGGCCTTAAAGATAGATTTACATGCACAAATGAATGAAATGAATGTGGCACTTACCCTTACTGAAGACTGATGGTGTTGGATGGAAGAGAGATAGGAGGGAGAGGGTAGAAACCCTACTTTTTGGAAGGGAATCCCCTCCATAAGGACT
>WNWK01049271.1:0-13265 GCA_009830355.1 Cherax destructor | reverse complement strand
TCCGCTTTATACACAGTCTTGGTGACCACACGTCATTTTATTTCATAGTTTTCCGACTGCATTTATCTGTACATGATTTTTTACGAGAGGTCGGGGAGATTGGTTTGGAAAACCAGACAGGTGACTAGGATGTCTTTGTCAAGTTCCCAAGCCAAGAGTGTCAGGGAATTTAGAAGCCGTATATACATTTCACTTCTCCCTATGTTGACAAAATTGAGCTTGACACAGCACCGACACAAGACTTTCATAGCAGTTTCCATGTGTTTGTAAAGGAAGTTGCTACTAAATGACACTATGTTGACTTTCAAGCAGCTGGTACATGACATCCAGAAGCATCTGTGCTACTTATTGAACACTCATCTCTTGGAAAGTCCAATACCCCTTTCCTATTATGTCTTACATGAAATTAAGATCAATGTTGTATTGGATAATATTAATGAGGCAATGCAACCAATATGCTAAGAAAACAAGAGGAGTAATAACATTAAACATTAGAAAGGAAACAAGCAGATACAATAATGATACTCTTTTTGCGTTTGTTTTATCACAGGACAAAAAACAGGTACGGCAACATATTGGCTACACCACTCATATTATATGTGTAAAATATATTTTATAATTTGAAAATGTTATTTAAAAAATCATTTTATGTAAATTGCTCTATATAATACCAAAGATTTATGTTTACTTCTATATAAACTGGCACCAAGTTAAATTGCTGAAAAGTTACAATGATTATTAACATAATAAAGGTAGGATCATTGTACAATTTTGTCTAAAACTTGCCAATGGCATTACATTGTTACAGTATTTGATGTACACAACTTACAATGCATGACATACCTCATTAAAAAATTTTAACAGTAACTTGAACATTATTAGTCCATCCACAACCCTTTCAGTTAAGCTGAAGGATGACTTAGCCATGTGATTGTGTTACTTTCTCAATGCTAGTAAAAACTAATGTTTTACTTAGATTCAAAATACAGTGGACTCTCGCTATTCGAACACTCCAAAACTCGCCCTCATTCCAGAATGCTGTTCAAGTGCTGTTACCAAACGAATTTATTCCCATAACGAATGATGTAAATTAGATTAGTCCATTTCAGACCCCCAAAAATACACTTATAAAAGCACTTACAATAATAAACTTACATAAAAGGGTGAGTTTTGGAGTGTTCGAATAGCAAGGGTCCACTGTATATGTATATAAAATACATTTTACTTTAATAAGGTAAATAATACTATCTTTCAAATTTAGTGTAGGAAGTAATTATGACCAAGTAAAGTTATGTCTTGAAATATCTGAAATGCCATACCTTATAGTTGTGTAAATAGTAAATTTACAATCATGCAAAAAAAAAAAAAAAAAAATAAGTCAGTTTAATTCTGTTATCATAGCAGTTATACAGTAGTGTATCAAGAATCAAACCTCTAAACTTATGCTTTCATTAGGCAAGAGAAATTAAAACATAATATGCACAGTCATAGCCATAAAGTTGATTATTAATGAAGAAAATATATTTAATAACTTGAGGGATACACTTCAAGAAATAAAAATATGTGAGATAGCAATGTTTCCACAATAAAAGAAAAGCAATTTCACTTAACTATTTAACTGACTTGTACAACCAACATCTCATTTCTGCATACATACTGTACTCTCTCATGTTATATAATAACATCTGAGAAAATTAATAAGGAAGACAATCACAGGTTCTACATCATTTGTGCAACACATTAAGAAAATCAACCTGTAATCATCCTAAACAACTATAACAATCTTGGTTATACCAACTCTACAATCACTTTACCATCATATTTGGCAAGCAAACATTACCACTGCATCTTGACATATGCATTACACCAATATAAAACACATGCCACCTGGGAATTTCAGGCCATTAAAATTTTGACCATTTAAGTGGTTACATTTATCTTCCCTATGTACAAGGTCCAAGTGAATCATAATTTTCCTTTGATTATTCTTATAGCTACAGTACTTCAAGAGAAACAATTCACAGATACACACATCACAAACCTCTTTTCATTCACTCAGTTCCCTGAGGAAGCAGATCCAGCAATATATTGCCTTCAGCAGAATACTCAACCATTTCTCTGCATAAATGGCTTTAATTCTAGAGTAAAAAAAACAAGCTTCAGTTAGAATCAACACTGTTAGGACACATGAAAATGAAACTGCTCGACAAGGGAGATTATAAACTAATTACCTCATTAATAAATGATTACCCAGGGAAGATAAAATTTTATGGCTTACTAATAGGATAAGAGTCCAATTTGGTAACAAAAGTACTAAATTGTACATGAAAAAAATTAAAGACAACTATGATTTTTGAAAATGAAAGATGCAATGAACTTTATTTTGTACTGTGTACAGTTATTTTAAAGAATACACAGTATATAATTATATCTAGGATGGTGGATGAAACTCTGTAGTGCCAGTGATGGCCGAGATGGTGTCGTAGAATGCTGTGATGAAGCCCAGAAGAAGAATACACAGTGGCACGATACTCAGCGCCACAGCCTGTTGGAAGCATCAAAGAAAGTGGAATATTAAAGTAATATAAATACATTTACGTTCTCTAATTTTCACATTCTTCTTAAAAGCAAAGCTGCCCTGCTAAGGTTTTTTCTACACAAAATCTTCCATATCTTATCCCAATTAATTAATTTTCAGCATCAGTCTTGTTAAAATAATCATGTGAATGACTATCTTCCATCAAGTGCCATTTTTATGGCACTTTAAATGTGAAGTAATTGTTAATACAGCCTCTCCTCACTTAACGATGGAGTTCCGTTCCTGAGACCACGTCGTTAAATGAATTCCACTAAGTGAGGAGCATACTATAATGGTAGTCAGTTTGTGTCATCCATCTTTGATATTGTTTTAATGTCACCTTTGCACCATTTATAACATTTCTGATACATTTTTAAATCTTTATACAGTAGTGAATTATATAGTGGAATAAACAGAATAGAGAAAATCAGCTCTAATATACATTATTTAACCTTTTGACTGTTTTGGTCGTATATATACGTCTTACGAGCCACTGTTTTGGACGTATCTATACGCCTAAATTCTAGTGGCCTCAAATCAAGCAGGAGAAAGATGGTAGGCCTACATGTGAGAGAATGGGTCTGTGTGCGCAGTATAAAAAAAATCGGGCAGCCAGTGGTGCATTGTGGGAACGCCATTTCAGTAGTCCTTGTTCAGCATGTCTAGCGGTAAGAATTATCTGACTCCTTGGCGCATCTGGGACTGTTCTCTTCCTCAATGATAGCTCTAACACAGATGGAAGTGTCTCTGAAGATAAATTTCATGGTTTTGAGGAGTTTGTGACCGAAAGAAATGCCCAGGATACCAGAAGGAAGGAAGGAAGAAAGAAAGTAAGGAAGAGATGAGAGGAAGGAAGGAAGGAAAGAAGAGATGAGAGGAAGGAAGGGAAGAAGGAGGAGGAAAGGAAGAAGGAATTAAGAAAGAAAGAGAGAAAGGAAGGAAGGAAGAGATGAGAGGAAGGAAGGAAGGAAGAGATGAGAGGAAGGAACAAAAGAAGTAAGAAAGGAAGGAAGAAATAAAGGAAGGAATGAAGGAAGAAAGGAAGGCAGGAAGAGATGAGAGGAAGAAAGGAAGGAAATATGTAAGAAAGGAAGGAATGAAGGAAGAAAGGAAGCTAGGAAGGTAGGTATGAAGAAAAGGAAGGAGGTTGTAGGGAAGAAGACATGGGTCCCCTTTTGTGTTGACAGGTTGACAGGCAGTGTGGGGGTGGTGAGTAATGGTATATGTCATTTTGACAGCTGCCTTACCCTGACTCAGCAAATTTAGATGTCCACACACACACACACACACACACACATAGCTTGGAGCTTTGAAGTGCTAATTGCAGTTGATGGAAAGTGTCCAGTCATTATATGTGTATATATATTATAGAACAATAGTAATAAACAATTTTTTTTATTGTTGGTTGGTGAAAACAAGTTTTGTAAACAATATAATGGTACTAATGTTTGTGCAATTATTGTGTTGCATACAACGAGTGTATATATATACATTGCACCTTACTTTGGTCTCACAGGCCACATAATTTACTTAAACAAATAAAATAGTGAAAAAAACAATAAACCTACGAAAGGAAGTAAACCAAAGTTTACCGGGTGAGCGGCATTCGCCGCTGTTGCCATACGTGCCTCATTTTTTGCCAACTTTACCTCTCTATATCTCGGTAAGTACTGATCGCAAAAAAATTTGGGGGGGATTTAAACAATCAGAAAAATAATCCTAACATTTTGATAAGAAAAAATAATAATAATTTTTTTTTTCGAATATTTTGCGACAACAGGAGAGCACTCAGGATTGGGACTTGCGACAGTCAAAGGGTTAAGTATGAATACTGGTCCGAAAACCCGTCATAAGTCCAAGGCGTCGGTAAACGAGTATGTCGCTAAGTGAGGAGAGGTGGTACATCAAAAAAAAAAAAAAATTTAAGTACAATAATACATAAGACATACAGTGGATCCCCGGTGTTCGTTATGCTCCAAACTCGAACAATTATGTAAGTGTATTTTTGTAAGTGCTTTTGTAAGTGTATTTTTGTAAGTGCTTTTGTAAGTGTATTTTTGGGGGTCTAAAAGGACTAGTCTAATTTACATTATTCCTTATGGGAATAAATTCGTTTGGTAATGGCACTTGAACAGCATTCTGGAACGAATAAATTACAAAAACCGGGGGTCCACTGTACTTTGAAAAGTTTGTAGATATACTATCAGATACATTATATGCCATCTTTTATATTACTAGTTACATCCTTCATTTTTAAAAGACAAAATATTCATAAATACAGTGGAACCTCGGTTTTCGTTTGCCTTGGTTTTCGTCAAATTTGTTTTTTCGACGACTTTTTTCGTCTAAATTTTGTCCCAGGATTTGTACATCCGCTCGGTTTTTAATTGAGTTAACAGTGGTCCGCCATACCAAATGCGTCTGCCTGCCCGCGCCCACACAAAGCATCACACGTGTTCTGACTCAGTCTGGCTTTGTTTCTCATTGAGTGAGCATTACCCCGAGCGTTCATCCAAACATTTCATAATAATCCACTGTTTTTTGTGCTTGTTTATTGAGTGCCACTGCTAAGTAAGCCACCATGGGGCCAAAGAAAGTTCCTAACGCCAGCCCTTTGATAAAGAAGACGAGAAACACGATAGAATTCAAGAAAGAACTTGTAGCAAAGTACGAAAGTGGCGTACGCTTAGCCAATCTCGCCAGGATGTACGGAAGTCCTCATCAATGATCAGTTCCATCCTGAAGAGCTGCAAGACCTTCAACTGGAACAGCAACAGACCACAGCTGAGGAAATTGCTTCAGAGGAGGAGGAAGAGAGAGGGCAGAATGTGCCTTCTTCAGTGATTAAGGACATGTGTGCAAAGTGAAATGAGTTGCAAAGTTTTGTGGAGAAATATCACCCTAACAAAGCTGTTGCAAGACATGTCTGCAACATGTTCAATGACAATGCCTTGTCCCATTTTAGGCAAATCTTAAAGATTATTATTATTATAATCAAAAGAAGCGCTAAACCACAAGGGTTATACAGAGCGGCAGGGCAGGACAGGATTGTAAGTGGGAGATGGATGATTAGTAGGGTATGGAGTGCAGCAGGGCAGTGGATAGTGCAGGGATAGAGGGTAGCAAGAGATCGAGGTAGAAGGGACTGAGGGAGGTGCTAAAGTTATAATCTTCAGAGTTTGTGTAGTAAGTCAGTTTCTGTCAAAAAGTCAACAAGAGTGTCAGGATTAAAGGAGGGTCCATCAGCAAGAAGGGAAGGTAAAGGGCCGCAGAGAGAAGATGCCGTAGGAGGTAAATCCTGCGTGCTCGTTAATATAGTGGGCAGTCCAACAGAATATGTCGAACAGACACTGGAACCTGACAGTGCTAACAGAGAGGGGCAGAGAGCCTCTCCATGAGTAAGACGAGTGTTGCCGATGCGAAGACGGGAGAGTGTACTCACAACCTCGACACTGGTGACAAGAAGAAGGCCAGAAACCTATCCTCGGTTTAATAGAATGAAGTTTGTTATTTAGCAGGTCAGACCAGCGTTGTTGCCAACGGGTGCGAAGGTGGGTAGCAATGACCGCAAAATAGTCCATAAAAGGAACACCTCTATAGGAAACTGGAAGGTCATGTACTGCTGACCGCGCAGCAGTGTCTGCCTGTTCATTGCCCTGTACGTCAACATGACCAGGGACCCAACAAAAAACAATATCTTTGTGCTTGCTAGAGATACGGCGTAACCAAAGTTGGATACGAAGAACTAGGGGGTGAGGTGTATTAATTTTACGGATAGCCTGTAAACCACTAAGGGAGTCTGAAACGACCACACATGGTGACACAATCATAGATGCAATATGGATAAGTGCCACAAGAATGGCATACAATTCAGCCATAAATATGCTAGCCGAGGGTAATAGATGACCTCGCACGACGCTGTCCGGAAACACTGCTGCGAATCCGATGCCATCAGATGACTTTGAACCATCGGTGTATACTGCGATGGCATGGGAATGAGAACGGAAGTGGTCTAGAAAAAAAAGAGCGAGAAGCCGCCGTAGGTAGTTGGGCTTTCGCGCAAGGTTGAGGAATAGAACAGACACGGACAGCAGGAACTTCCCAAGGGGGTAGGGAAAAGGGAGATGTCACATGAACGTATAAAGGTGGTAGCTGAAGGAAAGACAAGAGTGAATGTAGACGAAGGGAAAAGGGACGAAGTAAACAGGGGCGACGGACAAATAAAGAGCGCCTACTAACATCTGTGACAATCCTATACATGGAAGGATTGCGGAGGTCATGGGAGCGAACATAATAGCGAATGCAATGCGCATCAAGATGATCGGACAAGGATGGAATGTTCACTTCTACATAGAGGCTCTCAACCGGGGAAGAACGAAATGCACCAAGGCATAAACGCAATCCCTGGTGATGTATGGGATTAAGGTTAGAAAGAGTAGCAGGAGAGGCCTCCGAATATATCTGGTCACCATAATCGAGTTTCGATAAAATTAGGGCTGAATGCAGGTGGAGGAGAGTGCTACGATCAGCCCCCCATGAAAGATGTGCGAGGGTTTTTAGGAGGTTCAGCCGGCTATGACAAGTTGCCTTCAGAGAGGTAATGTGAGGTTTCCAGGACAATCGATGGTCAAACAGGAGGCCGAGAAACCTGACTGTATCACGTTCTAGGATACGTGAGCCGTATAGGTACAACGGATGATCAGAGACCACTGAACGTCTAGTAAACGTAATTTGATGAGTTTTGCCACTAGAAAATTTAAACCCGTGCGTGGTGGCCCAATCGGAAACCCGGTTGACGGCATGCTGGAGGGAAACTGCAATGAGGTGGCAGTCAGCACCCGCACAAGCTATAGCGAAGTCATCCACATAAAGCGACCACCAAATATTTGATGGGAGAACAGATGCCAGATTATTTATAGCAAGCAGAAAGAGTGTTGTGCTCAGAACACAACTTTGGGGGACACCTTCAGCTTGGACATATTCCGGGGAAAGCTCATTACCAACTCGGACACGGAAATGTCTTTCAGTTAAGAAGGCCTTAAGGAAAAATGGTAGTCTGCCTCGGAGGCCTAAGGAGTGGCCCTGGGCCAAGATATTATACCTCCACGTTGTGTCATAAGCCTTCTCCAGGTCGAAAAAGATGGCGATAACCGAGTGGTTATTAGCAAACGCATTTCGAATATACATATCCAAGCGCAGTAGAGGTCAATGGCAGAACGGCCTTTATGAAAGCCATATTGACTAGTAGAGAGACTATTGTGCGTCTCTAAATACCACATCAAACGTCTATTGACTAGACGTTCCATCACCTTGCAAACTGCACTGGTAAGAGCAATGGGACGGTAGTGGGAAGTATCACATCCCGTAGTACCTGGTTTGCGAAAAGGGAGAACAATAGCAGACTTCCACAGCTGGGGAAGAACTCTTTGCGACCATATAAGATTAAAGAGTCGTAAGAGGACAGTAAGAGCAGACTGATGTAAATGCTGTAGCATATGGATATGTATGCCATCTGGCCCAGCTGCCGATGATCGGCAAGCAGTGTGTGTTGCCTCAATTCTTGAAGAGTAAAAGGCACATTATAAGATTCTTCTCTCAGAGAAGAAAAATCTAAGGGCTTTAACTTGCTGGCAGACTTAGAAGAAAGGAATGAGGGGCATAGATGGAGCCCCTGAGAAATACGGACCACATGATTACCAATTTCAGTGGCAACGGCAAGAGGGTGTGCTATATCGACACCGGCAACCTGAAGAACAGGAGCAGGGTCGGGGGAGAATTTACCACTCAATTTCCGCACTTTCTTCCAGACTGCACTCATTGAGGAAGCCGAAGTGACAGTAGAAACGTAATCTCGCCAGCAAGTGCATTTAGCGTCACGTATGCTCTCTTCTGCTTAAAATCAAGGAGAGACTCGGTGGTTCTGTTATATCGATACCTACCCCACACAGCGAGTTTCAAACGTACTGCCCGAGCACAAGCAGGAGACCACCAAGGCACACACTTCTGAGAATGCTTGCCCGAGGTTTGGGGGATAGAATGTGAAGCTGCTGTGAAGACGAAGGACGAAAAGAGATGTAAAACCTCATCAATGGAGGACGAGGAAGGAACCTCATGAAAGGCAGTAAGATGTGCATAAAGGTCCCATTTTGCCCGGTCAAATTGCCAGCGTGGGCTACAAGGAGATGGAAAATACGAAGGAGACTTAAGGATGATTGGGAAATGATCGCTGTCATGTAAGTCCGGGAGGACAGACCAGGTGAAGTCAAGGACAGTTGAGGAAGAGCAGATGGAGAGATCGATGCAGGAGAAAGAATGAGTTCGAGGCTCAAAATGGGTAGGAGTACCCATATTTAAAACATGGTGGGGGAGAGAAGCAAGAAATGCCTCCAACTGAATGCCACAGGAGTCACAGTGCGACCCTCCCCAGAGAAAATGATGTGCGTTAAAATCGCCAAGTAATAGAAGGGGTGGCGGCAAGGAAGAAACCAGAAAATCAACATCTGGGATAGACAATGCCCGTGAAGGGGAAAGATATAAAGAACAGTGTGTATACCACTTATTCAAGTGGATACGGGCTGCAGTGTAATGTAGAGAAGAATAAACATAGAGCTGATGGTATGGAACACCAGTGCGTATAAGAAGAGCACTTTCGTTAAAGGTTCCATCGGAAAATGGATCCAATGAATACAACAAATCATAGCCTGAAAAGGGCCGGATAACAGCGGATTGTAATTTGGGTTCTTGCAAACAGACCCCAGCAGGGTAAAACTGGGAGAGTAACACCTGAAGCTCACCCCGGTTACCCCTGAGGCCTCGAATATTCCACTTCAAATAAGCCATGATTTATAGAGAGAAAGATAGAAGTCAAAGTTAGAGGTATCTATGGACTAGGGTTAGAAAAGTCCACGTGTGGAGGCAGCGGAAGACTCGTAATCAGAGAAGGAGTGGGACGCTGTGAAGGAAGGAGGGGTGTAGACGGAGAAGAGAGAGGAGGAGGAACCGAAGGTGGAGCGGTGTCCATCAACGTTCCAGACTCTGCAATATATTCTGCGATAGCTTCCAGATTTTCGGAAGACAAAGATGCAGAATGTGGGACTACATTAGAAATGGAAGGAGAGTGAGCAACCATCGGGGAGACTATAGACTGTACTAAAGTAGAGGGCGAGGAGAAAGAAGAGGAAACTGTCGAATTGCTTGGGAGGGGACAGGAGTGGAAGTGGCCTGGGGAGGGACAGTCAAGGAAGGAACTTGGGAAGGGACAGGGGATGAAGATATTGTACGAGGAGGATGATGAACCTCCACACACGTTACAGAACTAGTCGGAGGCGAAGAACCCGGCAATGGGGATTTTTTGCCGGACTTATGAGAAGAAGGGGGGCGCTGAGACTTAGGTGGTGGATGAAGGCGTGTAGACACAGAACTGTGCAAGTGAGTAGAGGAAGGGGTGTGGACAGTATGGGATGCCGAGGTAGGGACCTCGGAGCCAAGAACAGCAAAAGGATTTGAGACAGGGGTGACTGAGGATGCTGCAACCACAGAAGAAGCCGTGGAAGTTGGGACCCCAGAAGTGGGGCGACGTTTAGCAATGCGAGAATAGGAAACACGGGGAAGTCTCCCTTGTAGGCATAGATGAGAGACGGCCATAGCATATGAGAAGCCTTCCGCCTCTTTGAGACAACGGATTTCCCGCTCATTCAGGTAAACCTGACAATGGCGAGAGTACGATGGATGCGCCTCATGACATTTAAGGCAAGAGGGAGGTAGATTACAAGAAGGACTGGCATGGTCGTCAGCACCACAGACTGGGCATTTGGCCATAGACCTGCAATATTTCGCTGGATGACCAAAACGCCAGCAGTTTCTACACTGTTGCGGTGTAGGGGTCACCTTTCGAACTTGAAAACGTTGACCTGCAATGTAAACCGAAGGTGGAAGTTCACGGCAGTCAAATGTTAAACGAGCTATATTGCAAGGTTAACGTCTTCGCTTATTGGCAGGGAGGACAAAAGTGTCAACTTTAAGGATAGGGAGTTCTTGGAGCTCAAGCTGCTCCAAAATGTCATCACCACATGTCTGGAAATTCCGTTGGACAATGGTGTGGGGTAAAATGACTATACCACTACAAGAATTGAGTGAATGATGTTTGTCAATAGTGATAGGAATAGTATCTATTGTCATCAGGAGAGAAAGATCACGAGCTTGGCCAGCATTCTGGACTGTGATGATGCGAGTGCCGCTCCTGAGAGAATGAAATGAGATATCTTTACCTACATGGCGTAGGAGAGCTTTACCAATACTATGATCGGAAAGATAGGTATTAGGAGAGGTCGGTCATAGAGTAAAAAACTTTGTCCATTGAGTAGTGTGAAACAGAGCATTTAAGGGGAGTGCGTGACGAGCTGGACGTTTCTGAGAATGAAGTATCAAATCGTCATGTAAGGGTCTTGGTCGTTTAGATGTGGGACCAGAGGTGGTCCGACATGGGACGGGCGAGCAATCCGAAAATTGCCGCACTGTAGAGGGAGAAGCCGGAATCAAGGTTAGATAAGAGCGAAGGTCAGACGTGTCAAAAGGGCTGGTCGGAACCCCATTACCTGAAGCAGGTGACGAACCGGCACCAGCAAGAGGGGTATTGGAAGTGTCCAAAGAGTGGTCCATTAACGAGGTAGGGTCAGAACTGGGTGCGGTATCAGGAAGGGGCCCGGGGTAGTAGGTTCACGGATTGGGTCATCCATGGTTAGGTTACTTCTTTCTTTTTGTTTTTAATAAAAAAAGAAAGAAGAAAAGAAAATAAAAAGAAAAAAAGGGGGAACGTGGAGGAATAGCTCCTAGGAGGAATGAAAGGGGTGTAAATCCCCCTCCGCGCCCAAGAGTACCTCAACACCGCAAGTAGTGCAGATGCTGCATGGAACCCGTGCCATACCCTACCCTACCCTTCATGCCAGTAAATCAGCAATCTGGGATAGTAACCTCACATCCACCAAGCCACCTTGGTGGACAAAAGAGAGGGCGGCCAGATACCCGCCACAAAGCATACCTCCTTCGGCCACCACCCCTGGAATCCGAAAGGTGGCCTCCAGAGATACACCCGTCACCCGAAAAATACCCAAAGCCACCCCCTGGAAGACCGGAGAGGGATCGGGACATCCCCAGGCGATCCAGATTCCATGGCAAACTACACCACCGCCAAGAACCTCAACGGAATGGGATGGACTACGGTACCCTTCCCCCTACCTAGGAACAGAATGCCTGTAGAGAGAAGCTCACAGGGTAAAAATAGGAAGGGAATAAGGGAGAGATGAGGAGGAGGAGGAAAGGAAAAAAATGAGGATGGGATAGGGGAGGAGGAATTGGGGGGTAATTAGGTTTGGTCTGAGGAAGAAGACCAATAGGTCCAATTCCTCAGACCGATAGCCTCTTTACCTCATCAAGGAGCCCCCCTTAAAGAGGTAAAATGCCAGGAGCAATGGGCTAGTAACCCCTTCTGTATACATTACTAAAAAAGAGAAGAAGAAAAACTTTATAAAACTGGGATGCTTGAATGTGCGTGGATGTAGTGCGGATGATAAGAAGAGATGATTGCTGATGTTATGAATGAAAAGAAGTTGGATGTCCTGGCCCTAAGCGAAACAAAGCTGAACGGGGGTAGGCGAGTTTCAGTGGGGAGAAATAAATGGGATTAAGTCAGGAGTATCTGAGAGAGTTAGAGCTAAGGAAGAGGTAGCAATAATGTTAAAGTATCAGTTATGGAAGAAGAGGGAATATAATTGTATAAATTCAAGGATTATGTGAATTAAAAAAGGGTTGGATGCGAAAAGTCTGTCATAATAAGCATGTATGCACCTTGAGAAGAGAGGAGTGTAGAGGAGAGAGAGAGATTTTGGGAGATGTTAAGCAAATGTATAGAAACTTTTGAACCAAGTGAGAGAGTAATTGTGGTAGGGGACCTAAATGGTAAAGTAGGAGAAACATTTAGAGAGGGTGTGGTAGGTAAGTTTGGGGTGCCAGGTGTAAATGATAATGGGAGCCCTTTCACTGAACTTTGTATAGAAAGGGGATTAGTTATAGGTAATACATATTTTAAGAAAAAGAGGATAAATAAGTATACAAGATATGATGTAGGGCGTAATGACAGTAGTTTGTTGGACTACGTATTGATGGATAAAAGACTGTTGAGTAGACTTCAGGATGTACATGTTTATAGAGGGGCCACAGATATATCAGATCACTTTTTAGTTGTAGCTACAGTGAGAGTAAAAGGTAGATGGGATATAAGGAAAATAGAAGCAGCAAGTAGGAGAGAGGTGAAGGTTTATAAACTAAAAGAGGAGGCAATTAGGGTAAGATATAAACAACTATTGGAGGATAGATGGGCTAGTGAGAGTATAGGCAATGGGGTCGAAGATGTGTGGGATAGGTTTAAGAATGTAGTGTTAGTGTTCAGCAGAAGTTTGTGGTTACAGGAAAGTGGGTGCGGGAGGGAAGAAGAGCGACTGGTGGAATGATGTAGAGAGAGTAGTAACGGAGAAAAAAATAGCATATGAGAGGTTTTTACAAAGTAAAAGTGATGCAAGGAGGGAAGAGAATATGGAGAGAAAAAGTTATGAGAGTGGTGAAGCAATGTAAAAAGAGAGGAAATAAGAGAGCGGGTGAGATGTTATCAACAAATTTTGTTGAAAATAAAAAA
>WNWK01049270.1:0-13266 GCA_009830355.1 Cherax destructor | reverse complement strand
GGACGGGTTTCCCGGACCAAGCAAAAAAACGGGAGGTAATCCCCAAAAAAACAGAGGAAAATTTTTCCCCAAAAACTGAAACAAAAACTGAAACACACGAAAACAGAGATACCCCGAAAGGGAGGGTTTACTGTACCAACCAGAACTACTAAATCCTTTTCGTAATCACAAGTATTAAGATCTACTCACAAGTATTATTAAGTTATTTTAAACTTTTATGCACCCCAAAACCCATCCTGGGGGGTAGTAAAAAAGATTCAGGACATAATGGGTCCAGGACTGTGCTGTAAAGTTTTGACAGCTGAAAAAGGGTTCAACTTAGTGAATTTTTTACGTCTATATCTGGTCACAATCATGAACAAATTACAAAGTAATGAGCCACCACACGCCCCCCCCCCGGTCAGAACTGAAAGAGTTAGGGGAAAAATTGGGTGAAAATTAATTGGGTCACACACACCCCGAGCACACACACACATGAACACACACACACACATGAACACACAAGCATTCCCTGGGGAGTACAACTAGGTGATATAAAACACACAAGCATGCAACGTGTACACACACACACACACACACGTTTTTATTATGGAAACTACAGGGCATGAGGAATTTCCCCAAGAGGTTCAGTGGGAAAGGGAAAGGGAAAGGGGGACAGGCAAAATGAAATGATGGAATACGTAGGGGAAAGTGCAAGGAGGCAGAGGAACGGTTTATACCCAGAGGAAAAAGATTAAAGGGGAAAGGGGCCAGAAATACCCCCGGGTTTCCCCAAAGGTGCAGGGAGGAAAAGACTCAGAGGCCGAGAAGGGAAAAAGGTACAGAAGGCAAAAAACCCCAAGAAAAAAAGAGATTAGTAGAAGAGCTGAACGAGTATGCACAGGAATGGGGGAACCCCAGAAACAGAGAAAAACATAGCATCATAAGTTAAGTCCCCCCCAAACTGATGAAATCACATCGGGAAGGGAAGAAACAGTAAAGGGCCCAAAGGGGGCTGAGGAGAGAAGATGGGGAACTCACAAGTAACCCTCAAGAGGTATGTGAGGGGCTCAACTTTTAAGGTTTGGAAGTATTCACGTGGAGGAAAGGGAAAGGGAGCTGGGGACAGGAAGGGGGAAAAAAAAAAGGGGTGGGATAAGTGCTAGAGGGGAAAAACACAACCGAGGAGGAGGTGAAGCAGTTACCAGTGATCTTGAACCCCAAAGGCGATGGGGCCAGACAATACCCCCCCGGGGGGTTCTTCGGGGAAAGGGGCTGAGGTACTGGGGGTGTCCCCTTACCCCAAAAATTTAACACATCCCTTGAAACTGGGCAGCTACCTGATATGGGGCCCCAAAAGTCCCCCCTTTTTAAAAAAGGGGAAGAAAAGAGGCACTAAACTAAGGGCCGGGGTCACTTACGTGATAGTGAGCAAAGTCGGGGGAAAATCATCAGGAAAAAAAATGGGGGAGACTGGGGCTGAACAGGTTTAAACACCAGACAGGGGACGGGTTCGGGGGAAAGGGAAATCCCTGGTAAAAACCCCGGGGTTCAAGTGGGTAAAGTAACAGAGGTAAGGGAAAAAAGAGAGAAGGGGGGGTTAATTGCATTTTCCCGGGGCTGCAGAAGGCCTTCGCACAGTTTCCCCCATGAGATTAGTAAAGAAGAAGAAACATATAAAAAGGAAGGGAAAATGAATGGGTCAGGAAATACCTCACAGGGAGGTAACAAATACAGGTGGGATGAGGTATCACAGTGGGCGCTTGGGCGAAAAGGGGGGCCGAGGGGCAGTCCTAGGGCCAGTGTTATTCTTGGTAAGGGGAAAAGACATGACGGGGGGATGACTCCAGTGTCTCTGTTCGCAGAAGGGTCGGGAGGGGCAAAGAAGACCCCGACAGAGACAGGCTAGGGGACGGCACAAACCTCGGGAAAGGGGAAAGACCTTTGGGGGGAGAAACGCCGCCCCGCTCTCCGGGGGGCACACATCAACAAGATAACTGGGGGCACATAAGGGCGACTGGCAAAAACAAAATTAGCTTCCCCTTACCTTTTAAAAAGGAATCGCTCAAGACACTTGGATAATGACGCCCGGGCCCCTATGAATATGCAGCACCAGTCTGGGAAACCCCCACCCGGTCAAGCACGTAAAGAAACTAGAGAAAGTGCAATGGGTTCGACAAGGTTAGTTCCCTTTCAGGGGCTTCCCCGGGAAAAAAGGTTTAGGGAAATAGGGGCTAACAAACTGGGAAAGAAGGGTCAGAGGAGACATGATAATGAATACAAAAAAACCGTGGGGGAAACGAAAAGGTAGACAGTGACAGGATGTTCCAAAAGAGGGAACACAGAAACAAGGGGACACAAGGGAAGCTAAAGACTCAGATGAGTCAAAGGGATGTTAGGGAAGAATTTCTTCACATAGAGTAGTCGGAAGTGGAATATTTCAGAGAAAGATATAGTGAGGCAGGAACCATACATAGTTTTAAAAAAGGTATGATAAAGCTCATGAGCGGGGAGAGCAGAGACCCAGTAGCGACAGTAAAGGGCGGGGGCCAGGAGCTGAGTCTCTACCCCTGCAACCTCAATTAGGTGAGTACACGGTAATGCTTTATTTACAGTGAGCAAAGTCAGGGATCCAGAATGGTTTGTAATATACCACTGTGGATAAAATACTTTGCCATTTTCTGAACATTACTGAGCGAGTTGCCCTAATTCATTAATTTTATTACTCCAGTACATAATGACGCAAGGTGTGACAATAGTCCATCTGGAAAAGTTTAAATTTCGTTTGTCTACATGTGGTGGATAACCTGCCAAAGATACGGTAACCTGCTGGAGCAAGGCGTAGTGACACCAAAGAGTCTGCGTTTTTGGGATACCAAAGACATGTGGCTCCCCCCTGCATGATAAATGATATATGGACTATGCCACCCCCCCCTGAGTTTTAAAAGTCAAAAGTTCAGTTGAAGTTTTTTTTTTATTTTTTATTAACACATCTCCCCGTCCCACCAAGCAGGGTGGCCCGAAAAAAAAAACTTTCATCATCATTCCTTTTAAGGGCTTGCCAAGTTTTTACACTACAGTTATAAAACCGAATATTAACCCCTCCTTCAGAGTGAAAGCCCCGACTTCCATCTCCAGGATTTGCCCCGCTTCCGTTCCTGAATCCCTTCATAAATGTTATTTTTGTCACACTCCAACACCGTCAAGTATTTAAAACCATTTGCCCCCCATTCACTCCCATCACACTCACACATGCTTGCTGGAAGTCCAAGCCCTCACACACAAAACCTCCTTACCCTCCTCCAACCTTTCCTAGGCCGACCTACCCCCTTTCCCCATCAGATTTACACTCGAAGTCATTCTGTCTCGCTCATTTTTTCTACATGTCCGAACCACCTCAACAACCCCTCCTCAGCTGTCTGGATAATAGTTTTGGTAATCCCCTTCCTACTAATTTCCAACCCGATCTCTGCATTATATTCACACCACACATTGACCTCAGACATGACATCTCCACTGCCTCATGCCTTTCCTCATTGCAACATTCATCACCCATGCTTCACCCATATAAAGTGTTTGATAACTATACTCTCATACATTCCTTTTACTTTCCCTGGACAAGGTTCTTTGTCTCCACAGACTCCGAAGTGCCCTCACCCTTTTTCCTCAACATCCCATGATTCACCTCATCTTCATAGACCCATTTTTGACATGTCCACTCCCAAATATCTGAATCATTCACCTCCCCCCCATCTCTTCCTCCAATCTGATATCCATCCTTCGTCACCTATTCTTTTTTTTATCCTCATCACCTTCCTTTCCCTATATTCACTTTCAATTTTCTTTTTACACACCCTACCAAATTCATCCCCCAACCTCAAATTTTTCTTCAGAATCTCCCCCAAAAACACAGTGTCATCAGCAAAGCAACTGTGACAACCCCCTTTGTATTTGACTTTATCTTAACCCCCACCTCTTGCCAAGACCCCGCATTCACTTCTCTTTTAAACCCCCTCAATAAATATATTGAACAACACGAACATCACACATCCTTGTCTAAGGCCCACTTTTACTGGGAAATAGCCCCCTCCCTCCTAAAACCCCTAACCTGAGTCACTATCCTCATAAAAACTCTTCACTGCTTTCGAACCACTCCTATTCCCATACACCTGCAAAATCTGCCACATTGCCCCCATTCACTATCATGCCTTTCAAAACCATAAAGGCCACAAAACCTCTTTACCCTTTTCCCAAAAACTGTCACCCATAGTTTCACTGTAAACACTGGTCTCACACCCCTACCTTTCCCCCAGCCCTGTCATCTGCTATCCTGCTTTCTGCCCCTTACTTTCTGCTAACTTACCATACACTTTATAGGACATCAACAGATTTTTTTTCTATAATTTTTTCACTTTTGTCCCTTGCCTTTATACAAAGGAACAAACATTCTCTCTGCCAATCCCAGGTACCTTACCGTTCCATACATTTATTAAATAATAGCACCAACCACTCCAAAACTATATCCCCACCTGCTTTTAACTTTTTCTATCTATCCCTAATCTTAACTGCCTTACCCTTTCATCCCCCCTGCCCCCTGAACTCCCCACACTCACAACTGCTTTTTCCACACTCCTACAAGATGTTATTCCTCCTGCCCTATCACTTCCAGCTTCCTGTCTTCATCAACATTTAACAACTCCTCAAAATATTCCCTCCATCTTCCCGATACCCCCACCAACACTCCTCTCCTATTTTTAACTGTCAAATCCATTTGTTCCCGGGGCGTCCTCAACTATTAATCTCACTCAAAACTTTTATTAAAAAAATGTTGACTTTAAAACCACTCATTTTCTTTTTATATTGCTTCACCACTCTCTAACCTCTTTTTTCTCTCCATATACTCTTCCCTCCTTGCATCACTTCTATTTTAAAACCTCTCATATGCTAACTTTTTCCCCCTACTACTCTCTTTACATCATCTTTCCCCCTCGCTTTTCCCTCCCCCCGCCCCCCTCGCCTGAAACCCAAAAAAACTTCTGCTGAACACTCTAACATTACATTTAAATCTACCCATAACCCAACCATTGCCACATTTCCTTTTAACCATCTACCCAGTGTTATATCTTCCCTAACTGCCCCCTTTTTTTAGTTTATAAACCTTCACCTCTCTTACTTACTGCTTCTTTTTTCCCTTTTGTATCCCATCTACCTTTTACCCCACTGTAGCTATAACAAAAAAGTGATCTGATATATCTGTCCCTCTATAAACATGACATCCGAAGTCTCCCTCAACAGTCTTTTATCTACCAATACGTATTCCAACAAACTACTGTCATTTCGCCCTACATCATCTTGATACTTATTTATCCTTTTTTTCTTAAAAATATGAAACCCCTTAAACCCAAACCCCTTTCTATAAATTAATAAAGGCTCCCATTATCATTTACACCTGGAAACCCCAAACTAACCTACCACACCCTCCAATTTTCTCCTACTTTAGCATTTAGGCCCCTACCACAAACTCTCATTTGGGTTCAAAAGTTCCTATACATTCGCTAACATCTCCCAAAATCTCTCTCTATCCCCACCTCTTTTCCCCAGGCATGCACGCTTATTATGACCCACTTTTCGCATCCGACCCTTATTTTAATCCACATAATCCTTGAATTTACAGATTATACTTCCCCTTCATAACTGATCCTTCAACATTATTGAAGTTCTTTTCATATTGCCCCTGAAAGTTAACTGACAACCCACTAACCCCTTTAAAGGAAGAAAATTTGGGGATAGAAATTGTTCAGCCACTGGTTAAAGAAAAACATTCCATGTGCTCAATGTTTCATAGCACAGGCCAGTCATTAAGGCATGGTTCCCCGGCATTTTCAAAAATAGAAAATAGTCACTAAAGGCATACTTAAGGGTATAATGGACAAGACGTACATCACACTTGGTATCCCAACCAAAAATGAGGGCCCTTTAAGCAGAATTAGAAACATTGAAGAACAAGACTTTTCTTTCCAGAGCCAAAACGTAATAGATGCAAAAATTCCCGGTCCTTTTTTTTGGAAAATACTAAGATCTTCAAAATAGAGAAGACTTGGCCAAATAGTTTTCTGTCAGCGGAGACGGCTCCCTTTATGCCCAACAGCATCATTTATACAGTATGTTGGGTTACTGTTTGACAGATTTACGCCCCAACCTAAAACACATCATGTCAATTTTTCAATATTTATTTCTCCCATGTAAAATATAATACTATCTTTTTTTAAAAGAAAGCACAGATAATATAGCCAAATTTAAAACATTTAATGCCAATTAAAAGGTTTTGTACAAAAAACCCCCACTATAAGAGAAAAAAATTAGGGGAACCAAAAAATACAGGTTGATTTTTTGTAATACCTGCAACCCAAAAAAGGTGCTTTAGATTACATAAAATTTTTTAAATATTATGCCAAAAAGAAATTTCCAATTTCACCTTGACTTTTTAAAAGTATGAAGAGAGTGGTGTTTCCAAAGGGGTTGGGGCAAACAAGGGCTAGTACTCATGCCACCAACCCTCGTTTTCAACACAATAAAAAAAGGGCCCAAAACATGAGGGGAAATTATACTAAACACACAGTAGGGGCCCCGAATACAATTTTTCTTTAGTCAAAAGGTTTTTTATTTATAACACTGGCATTTTGGAACCACTAAATACTTGCAAGTGTTACGAGATTCACCATTTTCTCCGACCATGATTTATTGCTCAAAAAAATTAGCGCATATTTTTAGGCACCCACTCAAAACCCGAGCCCTTTCAACAGAACCCGAAAATGACAAAAATTTGGGGAGAACTCTTCCAAAAAAAATTTCAGTCGGAAAAATTTTAAGAAGGCCCCCACCCTATTCCCCATTTTCAAAACCGACCCCAAAATTTCATCACAACCTCAAACCCCATTATTTTCAGATACACAACATATGTCTTCTCTCACCCAACCAACATAATAGCCAACACAGTTACGCCCAATTACAGAAAATATCAACATGGGTGAAGACAAATAAGCTTACCCCAAACTGACAAGACCTACCTTCAGTTTGGAAACAAAGCTACAAAGTTTCCCCTTTAACCTAATGGGTTTACCCATCATAAGACTCACAGAGGAAATTTTCCCAGAATCCACCTTGACAGTAGTCTTAAATTCCAAACACACATACAAGAAATATCCAAGAAAATCTCAAAGACAGTAGGTATTTATCTAAGATACGCTATTATGTGCCACAACCAGCTCTCATTGCACTATATCATTCTTTTATCTATCCTTATCTCACCATGGAATCTGTGCATAGGCTCAACAACATTAAATCACCTTAGACCACTCATTACCCAGCAAGACTGCAGTCAGGATGATAACAAATTCCACTCTAGACATCATACTCCACCTATATTCAAAACTTTAAAACTACTCACCGTAAAAAATATTCATCCCTATTCATGTGCCTTCTACATACATAAAACTCTACATGCTAATATCAACCCTCCGCTCAAAATTCTCCTCAACAACTTTAATAGGTCCCATGACCACGACACAAGACACAGATCACTATTTGACTACTCAGAGTCCATACTAACCAATGTAAATTCTATGCACATAAAGGGCCCCAGAATCTGGAATTCATTACCAGTAAATATTGTTAACCTTGTAGGAAAATCAATTCAAGACTCTTCTCAAAATCACCTACTCACCCTATACTAAATACTCATACTGTAACAAACTTTCAAACCCAATGTTATTTTACTTAGATAATCTCAGTTTTATATTGTCATCCTCCTTAACACTTGTTTCAATTTCATTTAAAATAGTATAGTATCATCATTTTGTTAATTTGAAATAAAATATATAACTAGAAGAAACTCAATAAATTTCTCTAGTATTGTTATTTTACTAGTATAGCATCAACATATTGTAACTTGAAATAAAATATACAACTAGAAAAAACTCAACCAATTTCTCTAGTATTGTCTTTTAATAGTATGTATAATCATATTGTAATTTGAAATAATATATAACTAGGATAAACTCAATAAATTTCTCTAGTATTAAGTACTTAGTGAATAAGTCTTTAGAATAAGCTGCCCCTAATGCCATGGCATGCCAGTGGCTCTCCTTGCATTACAGTTTTATAATTGTAACTACCAATAACTATGTATACTTGTAACTTGCATCGAAATAAAAATATTATGTTATTATTATTATTACATTGTATATTTGAGCATATTCCAGTAGAATGTCTCTTTATTGTTATTATGAATATAAGCGTTATATTGGTAAATTTTATGTCCCCTGTATGTCTAGGTAGGGTTTTATGTGATGTATAGTTAACTACCCATCCGCTCATTAACAGGTCAGGAATTCCAGCCTTACCACGTCATCGTACCCAATGATGTGGTCACCGGCTTCACCTCAGTCAGTCATCAGCAGGTCTTTCATAGAGGTCAGTTCTCTCACCTTTGGTATGGTGAGCATACCCTCTGAGGCTCTCCGAGACTTCAGTTCTCTCACCTTTGGTATGGTGAGCTTACCCTCTGAGGCTCTCCGAGACTCTTCAGTTCTCTCACCCATGATATGGTGAGCATACCCTCTGAGGCTCTCTGAGACTTCAGTTCTCTCACCTTTGGGATGGTGAGCATATCTTCAGAGGCTCTTATTTCCTCAAGTTCTATCTACAGAATAGACTTCGAACTATGGATCACTAGCAGTTGTGACTCGTATGGAAACAGTGATAGTGACCTTCAGTGTAGTGATTCTCTGCTTAAGTCTAGTGATAAACTCTAACTCGTTATTGACATTGACGTTATTGGCATTGTGAAGTGTTGTAATTCAGAGGAAGTGTTTTATATATCCTCTTTACGTTATTATATTAAGACTGTACAGACAAATGTAACTTGTGGTGCTTATGAGTGAAAGTAAAGGACTATATAGGGGTACACCCTCCTAAGAGTAAGGAGGTTAGTTTATTTTACTAAGTGTCCTAAATATCTTAGAATATTCTTAAATAAAATCTGGAAAACCTTTAAAGATCTCATTTCGCCTTGTACTTTGATAATTCCTAGCACCTGCTGTACGCTGTTACGATAACGCTAAACTAATTAGTGGTCTACAGGCCAGGATCGTAACACAAGCAATGTCTCCTCTTACAATGTCAGAACAACAATACATGTATTTATGCTGTTCTTAAGAATGAATTATGAATACATGTTTTTGGTTAGAGTTCACCAAATGAATTCATACTTTTCTATGATTATTTTATGCCTGTACAGATGATTAATATTTGTTGGGTAAAGACTGTACAAGAACTGTACATTAAATACTTATGTTTTTATTAGGGACGATTTATAATTATTTGTTTCCATAGTTTTTAACCAGATACAATAAAATTTTGTGTATGCTTATTAATTCTGATGTAGAGAGAACATGTATAAAGATCCACAAATTTATGGTAAAGATTGGTTAAACCTAGATTTATTTACTCTATATGTTGCATTAGTATGTTAGTTCTTAACCCTTTCAGGGTCCAGAGGCCAAATCTCAGAGTGACAGCCAGGGTCCAAGAATTTAATTTTTTTTTTTCTTATGAAATGGTAGAGAATCTTTTTCTGAAGGTAATAAAGCAAAAAGTACGAAATTTGATGGAAAATTGATGAAATTACACACTCGCAAATTTTGATGCGTCAGCGATATTTACGCATTGGTGATTTTGCCGACTTTGACTCTCATTTTAGGCCAATTACATTATTCCAGTTGACCAAATTCTTAGCTATTTTGCTAGTATTACTTCTATTTTATCAATGGAGCACAAAAAATCACCCAGTCAGCTGTTTCAACTACCCAATAAAGTGATCGGAAATTGGTAATTTGGCCAATTTAACACAAAGTTCAAAATATTCCAATTTCAAAATAGGATCCAGAATAAACAATGCAGGCATTCCTGGCACTAAACTAACATTTCCTCTGTTAATTAGTTACGTTTTCAGGCTTTACAAAAGAATTCCATTTTGATTTTTTATTCACACCAAAAAATAGAAGATTTACTGTTATGCAATATTGTAATAATTGTATAAATAATATCAGTACATTTGTGAAAGTATATTAGATCCACCAGCTGACACATATTAGACTCTTGACGACACTCGTTTACTCCTGAACATCGGCAAAAATTGAACATTTCTGCTACTTTGAGTTCAGTTTCAAGCCATTTTCAGCACTAAAACCAATCAAAATCATCTCTATTTCTGTAATATATATTCCATTCTATCAAATGAGACCAAGAAATCGCGAATACAACTGTAAAAAACATGAAAAAACACCGCAAAGTCGCTGTTTTAATCCATAATTACGGTTGCAGTTTTTTCTCTCATTATGCACTGTGTGCTGCAGGATTTGTTTTATGTGGTGCACACTTACCACATAGATGTGTTCTCTCATATCTAGGCCAAATTTACCGCTCACAGGTTATCTGAGTGAGCTGAGCTCATGGCGTAGATCTACGGTTTGGACCCTGGCTTCAAAGCTGTAGATCTACAGGACGGACCCTGAAAGGGTTAAGCAGTGTGTAAACATTAGGATTAGTCTGCCTGAAATGCACAGCATGTTAGTGGCTTTCTTTGTACTTAACAATATTTTATTACATGTAAACTATATTTTGCATACTGTAAAATGAAATGAAGTTGTTTGTTGTTTTGCTTAGTTGGTTAGACAGGAGTGGTGGGTGGTTCTGGAGGAAGGACCCAGCAGCGATGCTGGGTGGTTCTGGAGGAAAGACCTACACTGATTCTAGATGGTTATGGAGGAAAGACTCAGCACTGAGATTGCAACCTACTCACATTCTCTTCTTTGTCTCTATGGATAACATCCTTTGTCTCCACAGATACCTCATCAATTCTATGGTTTATCTTGTCTTTCAAATGCAAATCTGCCAACATATCCACTTCCAAATATCTGAAAACATTCACTTCCTCCATACTCCCTCCCTCCAATCTGATATACAGTTTTTCTTTACCTAACTCAATTGATACCCTCATCACCTTACTCTTATTTATGTTCACTTTCAACTTCCTTTACAAACACTCCCAAACCCATCCACTAACCTTTGCAACTTCCCTGAAGAGTCTCCCAAAGGCACAGTATCATCAGCAAAACATAACTGTGCCAACTCCCATTTTGCAGTAAAATCCACATATTTTAATCCTACACCTCTCCCCAACACCTAGGCATACTTTCACAACCCCATCTATAAATATGTTAAAAAACTACAGTGACATCACGCATCCTTGTCTAAGGCCTTTTTACTGGAAAGTAATCTCCCTCTCTCCTACACACCCTAACCTGAGCCTCACCATCCTCATAAAAATCTTTGAAAGGGTTCTAAGAAGCAAGATTGCCATCGATACCCATCAGTTACACAACCCAGGGCAACATGGGTTTAGAGCAGGTCACTCCTGCCTGTCCCAACTACTGGACCACTATGACAAGGTCCTGGATGCTCTAGCAGACAAACAAAATGCAGATGTAATATACACAAACTTTGCAAAAGCCTTTGACAAGTGTGACCATGGTGTAATAGCACACAAAATGCGTGATAAAAAATAACAGGAAAAGTTGGTAGATGGCTCTATAATTTCCAAACAAATAGAACACAAAGAGTAGTAGTAAACAGAGTCAAGTCTGCAGCAGTTACGGTGAAAAGCTCTGGTCCACAAGGCGCAGTACTCGCCCCCATCCTGTTCCTCATCCTCATATCTGACAGACAGGAATGTAAGCCACAGCACCATGTCTTCCTTTGCAGATGACACCCGAATTTGCATGACAGAGTCCTCCATTGAAGAAACTGCAAGATTCCAGGCGGACATCAACCAAATCTTTAAATGGGCCGCAGAAAACAATATGAAGTTCAATGATGAGAAATTTCAATTACTCCAATATGGAAAACATGAGGAAATTAAAACTATATCGGAGTATAAAACAAATTCCAACCACACAATAGAGCAAAAAACTGATGTAAAAGACCTGGGAGTGATAATGTCAGAGGACCTCACTTTCAAAGACCACAACATTGTATCAATCACATCTGCTAGAAAAATGACAGGATGGATAATGAGAACCTTCAAAACTAGGGATGCCAAGCCCATGATGACACACTTAAGATCACTTGTTCTATTGAGACAGTAACATTGTTGCACACTAACAGTGCCTTTCAATGCAGGTGAAATTGCTGACCTAGAAAATGTACAGAGAATGGGAACATTTGAAGTTCCTAAACCTGTATGCCCTGGAATGCAGCCGGGAGAGATACATGATTATATACACTTGGGAAATCCTAGCGAGATTAGAACCAAATTTGCACACGAAAATCACTCCCTACGAAAGCAAAAGACTCGGCAGATGATGCAACATCCCCCCAATGGAAAGCAGGGGTGCCACTAGCATGATAAGAGACAACACAATAAGTGTCAGGGGCCCAAGACTGTTCAACTGCCTCCCAGCATACACAAGGGGGATTACCAATAGACCTCTGGCTGTCTTGAAGGCGGCTTTGAACAGGCACCTAAAGTCAGTACCTGATCAGCCGGGCTGTTTTTCGTACGTGGTGATCAGGCCCTGATCCACCAAGAGGCCTGGTTACAGACCGGGTTGGGGGGTGTTGACCCCCAAAACCCTTTCGAGATACAGTGGACCCCCGAGTAACGAGCACCCCGGAAATCGTACAATTATGTAAGTATAATATTGTAAGTGCTTTTGTAAGTGTATTTTTGGGGGTCTGAAATGGACTAACCTACTTGACATTATTTCTTAAGGGAGTAAATTCGTTCGGTAATGGCACTTGAGCAGGCTTCTGGAATGAATTTTGCTCGTTACTCGGGGGTCCACTGTATATATACTACCTATTCTATACACTTGCAACATCTGTCACATTGCTCCCCTATCCCCCCTATCAAAGCAGGTGACCTAAATAACTTACCACCATTTATATACAAAAAAGCCTCTCAAGTTCTCTCACCAATTATTGCAACACTCTTTAACAAATCCATTGAATCCTCTACCTTCCCATCAATACTCAAAATAGCGAGGGTCACCCCAATACATAAAGGAGGAGATCAAACAGACCTTAATAACTACAGGCCGATATCTAACTTACCCCTTCTCTCCAAAATCTTTGAAAAATTAATTCATAGACAAATATATTCCTACTCACCTCCAACAACGTACTCAACCACTGTCAATTTGGATTCAGGCCTAATAAAAATCCAAA
>WNWK01049269.1:0-13266 GCA_009830355.1 Cherax destructor | reverse complement strand
GGGGGGGGAGGTGTTAGGGGGGGAAGGAGGGGGATGGGTTAGGGTGGTGGGGGGGATAGGTAAAGTCGGGGGGAATGTGTAGATGTAGGTAAGGGGGTTAGATGGGTTTTCAGGGGGGAAGGCCGTTAGGGGGGGAGGAGGCTGGGGTGGTTTTTGCTTCAGTACTTTTTGAGTATGAGAACCTTCTGTGCCGAAGGTTGGTTCCGTTTTTGGGATTAGAATGTTACATTTTGAAAAACCTCAGGTTCAATGGCCTGTTAACCTGAGTGTGGAAGTTTGGGAGCAAAGAAACACAGTAGAAGATGTTTTGAAATTGTATTTCTTCAAAAATCAGCTAGATTAATTCCAAACTTTTTTTTTCCCCTTCACCAAGTAATTGTGATTATATAAGACTTTGTCTTTTCCTTCACCAAGAAAAAAAAAGTATATTTACAATTTTACACTATATACAAAGGAGAGTGTTTATACGCCAAGGCTACAAGCAGCCAAAAAAAGACAACTTTCCACAACCAGCTCTATCGGGAAACCAAAGACAAACGCGAGTGGTAACCACGTCCCCTTTTTGTCATTGTTAAACCCCATTTAATTGGCAACCAGTGTTGATTTGATGATGGGGCCCTATCACCAAACCCTTTAACGATGGTTCGCTGGTTGGGGGGCCAGTGGGGGGTTAACATGCCCCGAATAAAGGTTACATACTTTTGCATGCAACACCCCCACCCCAAGAGGGCTCAGGACTAGGCTTCCACCTAAAATGGGAGAGTGCCCATGGACATTAAAATTTGGGACCGTTTCCCCCTAATCCGCTCATTAGTTAAAGCTAAATTTTCTCGAGACAAAAGTCCAGTTTTAAACTTAAGAGTGAGACAGCCGACGGTAGGGCTAAATGGGTCCAAGGTGCCTGGGCGGTAGCAGGGCACCCCCCCTAAAAACCCCACCACTGGGGAAAAAAAGGGCTTTTCCCCTCCAAAGTCCCTAACACACCTAACAAATAAATGACTTCGGGACAAACATCAGCTATTGTTTAAATTTTCCAGCAATGTGTATAATTTTTATATTGTAGGGTTGCAACTAATACTCCAACGCGAGTCTGGTTTTTTTGTTTTTCATGTTCTGTAGATAAAGGGGGTTGGGGTTGCTGTAGATGGAGACCATGAGAGGACTGGCCCACGAGATATAAAAATGCTCTAATGCCAGGGAGCCAGGCCCTCCTTTTTAAGTAGGTGGCCCTCGGTGGGGTTGGTTTTTGGAGAAAATGCCAAAGGGGAACCCATCACCCCCAGTTTTGGAAGCACTGCCCCCACCCCAATCACAAGCATCAATCTGTAATGAAAAAGGTTTGAAAAGTCTGGAGACAACAGAAGGGGGCAGTACAGTAATTCTTTTTTGTAAATGACTTACTTCGGGGGTCCAAATAAAGGGAACTTTGTGACTGGTAAGGAGGTTAGAGGTGCAACAATATCTGAAAAATTTTTTACAGAATCTTCTAAAAAACCCTACCATCCCTAGAAAATTTTGGGGGATTTCCTGTCAGGGGAACTGGATAATTTTTAATGGCCAGAATTTTTGCAAATTTAGGGGCCACTTTGCCACTACCTACTTCATGGCCCAGAAAATTAATAGTAGATTGGCCAAAGGATGACTTTGATAAATTAACAGTTAAATGAAAACTCTGGAAGGTCTCAAAGAGAGCCTTAAGCCTAAACACATGTTGGTCCCAAGTGTCCGACACAACAACTATGTCATCTAGGTAAGCTGCCGTGCCTTCAAGTCCTTTAATAGCCTGATGGATAAGTCTCTGAATGATGCAGGAGAGTTTTTCATTCCGAAGGGGGTCACTGTATACTGAAAATGACCTCCTGGAATTACGAAGGCAGAGATTTCCTTCGCCTTATCTGTTAAAGGTACTTGATAGTAACCTTTAAGGAGGTCCAATTTGGATACAAAAGTAGCCTTACCCACAAAGTCGATTACATCATCCAAACGTGGCAGAGGATAGGCATCTGCAATTGTGACCTCATTCACCTTACGGTAATCTGTGCACATTCGGAACCCTCCATCAGCTTTGTTAACAAGGATGCACGGTGAAGCCCACGGACTAGATGACTCCTCCACTAACCCATGCTCTAACAGAAATTCTACCTCCTGTTGAAGTAGCTTCTGTTTTTCAGGATTAGCTCTGTAAGGGGAGAGTTTAATAGGTTTAGAGTTTCCAACATCTACATCATGATATCCTAATGTACATTTTTTCGGCACATCCGAAAAATATCAGGATAAGACTGTAGGAGCGCAGTTAAATTAGTTACTTGAGACTTGGTCAAACCCAACATTAAAGGTTTAGGGTCCTTGAGGAGGACCGAATTTGGAAGCTTTACATTAATCTCAGAGTGCAAAGAGTCAGGGTCATCAGAGGCAGAGGACAGAGTCATTACTGGAACTTTATCTGGTGTATTAAAAGCTTTAATTTGATTAATGTGGTAAGTTTTGCTTTTTGAGGTCTTGTCAAGGGGAGATACCACATAATTTACATCAGATAATTTACTTACGATTTGCATTGGTCCCGTAAATCTAGCTTTCAAGGTGTGGCCAGGTATAGGCTCCTGTACCAACACCTTATCTCCTGGATGGAAGGAGCGAAATTTTGAGTTTCTGTCATACCTCTGTTTCATCATATTCTGAGCTGCCTTCAAGTTAGCCTTAGCCAACTGACGTGCTACCTGCAACCTTGAAGAAGGATTGTAGCTGGTTGTGGAGGCGTCTTCTCCCATCCATCCTTCTTTGAGCACACGTAGAGGACCTCGTACATTGTGCCCAAATATCAGCTCAAAAGGACTGTACCCTGTAGACTCTTGCACAGTTTCTCTCATTGCGAGCAGAATGTTCTCATCATTGTTTTTAACGTCTGATGGAATCTTTCCAAGGCGCCTTGGGACTGAGGATGATAGGCAGTGGATAGGTTATGAACTATTCCTAGCCTAGTTAATGCTTCCCTAAATGCTTTGGCAGTGAAGTTAGTACCTTGATCACTTTGAATAGTTTTAGGAATTCCAAAGCAAGAGATAAACTTAGTTAAAGCTTTAAGGATTGCTTTAGTGTTAATACTGCGCATAGGAACTGCCTCTGGATATCTAGTTACTCTATCCATGATTGTGAATAAGTATTGATTTCCAGACTTAGCTTTAGGTAGTGGACCTACACAATCTATTATTAATTCTGAAAAAGGGTCTCCATTAACAGGAATGGGATGGAGAGGTGCAGGTTTAATGGGGTGTCCAGGTTTCCCTACCTGCTGACATTCTGGACAACAGCGAATATGATTCTTTACATCTTGCCTTAACTTTGGCCAAAAGAATTCTTTTGTTATACGGTATTGAGTTTTGGTAATTCCCAAATGGCCTCCTAAAGAAGAATTATGGGCTATATTTAGTATCTGAGACCTAAACTTTCTGGGAACCACTAACTTATCTGTTTGTTGTTTTCCCTCCACCTCCTTACCAGTTTCAGTGCAGACTAAGTAATTATTTTTTAAGAGATATTTGACCAGGTGACCCGAAGTGGATTTACCCATAGCTGCCTCAAAAGCAGAGTTTAGTGAGGAGTCTTTCCGTTGTTCCTCCCGAAAGGACAGTCCTTCAGGCATGGAAACAGAGACATCTGGCAATCCTGCAACCCTGGAATAGGAAGGCTTGATCTGGGGCTGTTCACTAAATTTACGAGGCTCTGGCCAGTTTTCCTCGCAAAACAAATTGGTTAGTCCGAGATCAGAGTCGTCCAAGGACGAGTTAACATTCTTATCAGACATCACTTTGGATTGTGCCCGAGTTATGGCCAACATCGGGGAAGAATTAACCATTATGGGTTCTATACATTTAGTAGACTCAATGTTATTACCCAGTAATAGCATTGCATCCTTCATAGGAAATCCCTCCGAGACACCAACAGTCAAAAACCCAGTGTAGTATTTACTCTGCACATAGATTTGATGTAAAGGGACAGAAAATACTGCTCCTCCTTAGCAAATGCACGCTGTTCTTTAGTTTGTTCAAGAGTGAGTCTAGCTAGTTCAAGCGCCAGTGAACCAGACTCACCTGTTGATAACCCCACACCTGTGACTTGCTGGTTTTGCTCAGGAGTTTTGTCTCTCCCATTTTGTAGAAACCTCAATGGTGACCTACGATTAACAGCTCCTGTAGAGGGAGAAACACTAGACTGATATGCCATAGTTTCAGTTTGTATTTTACTCCTTATAATATCACGCAGCTGAGCAGCAGTAAGGGTACGCTGGTATTCAACACCAATAGAACGAGCGATACGCCAACAACGCTGTAGAGATAGTTTGGGCAACTTTAGCAGAGTTAACTCAGACACTAACCGTCTGACTCGAATAGGTGGCATTAACCCCCAACTTAACACGCTGTAGCTCTATGCACGGTACGAAATGCAGTATACTCATACGATAGCAGAGCTGACACGCAATAGCAAAGCCAATATGCACACACACAATAGCAAGGCTGATACACAATAACAAACCAAATTGCAGAATACTCACAATAGCAGGCTGACCATAGCGAAGCGAATGCAAAAATGAGACACAAAATTCGTGAAGCGTTGGCAAAGCGTAAGCAATGCCAGATAGCAAGCTATCTAGATACAAGACTAGCTCCTGCGCGAACTTCAACTCTAGGCTCAACTCCTGCTCTAAGTCTCCAAATTCAGCTCCAGGACAGGCTACCCATATTACAACCTCAGGTTCAATGGCCTGTTAACCTGAGTGTAAAGGAAGCTTGGAGCAAAGAAACACAGTAGAAGATGTATTGAAATTGTATTTCTTCAAAAATCAGCTAGATTAATTCCAAACTTTTATCTTTTCCTTCACCAAGTAATTGTGATTATATAAGACTTTTGTCTTTTCCTTCACCAAGTATAACAAAGTGATATTTACACATATGTACACTATATACAAAGGAGTAGTGTTTAGTGCACGCCACAGTTGTCTAGGCTAAGCAGCAGCCAAAAGACAGACAACTTTCCACAACCAGCTCTATGCAGGAATTCCAATGACAAACTGCGAGTGGTAACCACGTCACCTTTTGTCATTGTTAAACTCGCATTTAATTGGCTGAACCGAGTCGTTGATTTGATGATGGGGCCCTCATCACCAAACCCTTAACGATGGTTCGCTGGTTGGAGGGGAGCCTATGTGGGTGTGTTAACATGCTCCGAATAAAGGTTACATACTCTTTGCATGCAACAGTTTGTATAATCATTGACACTCATCTTTTATTTTGGGCCTTCTGTGTAAGGTCATTAATGGAGTGAGTTGTTATTGTTTGTTTGTGTTTTCTGTGTTTTGTGTTGAAATACGGAGATCATTATATAAGAAATATGCAATATTTTGTGTGTGTGTGTGTGGTTCTTGTTATATTTTTCTTGTTTTGGGATTGTGTCCAAGGGAGCGGGGGGGGTGTATGCATGTGGGGTATATGGGTAGTTTTATATAAGAAGTGTATAAGTTTTCTTGTTTATATTTTGATATATCATATGCTTGTGTATAGGTAAGAAGTATACTGAAGGTGGCCTTAAATATATGGGGCTTGGGGGCTGCAAGATTTTTGGGGAATAGAAAGGATATGTGGTTATCAGGTGTGTATTGTGTTTAATGTATCTCATGGTTGGGAAGGTATATATTTTATATACG
Organism: Cherax destructor; assembly: GCA_009830355.1. Taxonomy (NCBI): domain Eukaryota; kingdom Metazoa; phylum Arthropoda; class Malacostraca; order Decapoda; family Parastacidae; genus Cherax; species Cherax destructor. Next base: position 7,568 of record WNWK01049269.1, on the reverse strand, counting down.
ATTGTGTCATGGGTAATATGTATCTCGCCTGTCATTTCATGTGTGATCATTGTTTTGTGGTACATATTATGTTTGTGTTTATTGGCATAACCATGCGTGAACGCTCTTTGGAGGGGGGTGCTGTACAAGGATGAGCTTGTAGTTGTTTCTGGTGTGCCTTGAAGCGTTCACATAGAACTTATTGATTGGTTGGTATATATTTGTCTGTTATAGCGAAAAGGAAGGAATCATGAAGTGTTATGTAATATTATATTTGGTATTATGAATTTGGTGTAGGGAAGTTTCTTGATGCTGTTTTTGTTTTGGTGAATGTTCTTATGTACAAGGTAATATATATGTCATGTGTTTGTATATGCAGATTTCAATATATAAAGGAAAAAAATTGTATATGGTACAGGTTTCTATTATGTGATGATAGGTTCTTTGTTTACGTTTTGATTATATATTACATAACTGCTCTGTTACGATGTATGCCTGTTGGCGGTTTTGTTTTTTGTATATGTATTCCTAATGTCTTTAAATAAAAAAAATTGTATGTTAATTTTAACACCTTGCACGCAGTTCATATTTTTTTTTAACAACATATTACAATACATTGTATATAACATATAGAAGTATATAATATACAAAAATCTAAACTCCAAAATACCCATTTATCCTATCCATGCTCTTGGCGGTTATGACACACAGGTTATGGTTAGGTTATATGATTCTGCTAGTTGACTCTGCCCAGTGCGGTCACAGCAGCTCTGACTTCCTTCAGTCTCCCTACGATCCCCGTTGGGGAGGGGAATTTCTACCTTCATCACGATGAGCTACGCAAATCGTGTCAAGATCAAACCCAACAGTGGCACTGTGAATGATTCATCCAAACTTGCTCTAGCAGTTGCTGTTAAGAGCGTGCTACAGGTGAAGTTCAACACCATATTGACCCTGAAAGAAGCATTTATTGTTGTCTGCAACGATGATGAAGATGCAGAGAAGCTACTCACTACAACAGCCACCACCACTCTCTCTGAACGAGGATTTACTGTCATGTCATCTCCAGCTCTCAGGGCAAGAAGAACAGTTTTCCTTAAGAAACTTGATAAGCTTCTTACAGTTCAACCTATCGACGAACTCAAGACATCCATTGAAGATCAAAACTCATGGGCCACAGTGGAGAGCATCATGAAAATACCTACAGCTTCCTCCATGCTCAAGGTCACGTTTACCGACGTCAACATGGCCAACCATCTCCCCTACATGAAGACTCACACCAGACTTCCTACCTACCTAACCATCTCCCCTACATGAAGACTCACACCACACTGCCTACCTACCCAACCATCTCCCCTACATGAAGACTCACACCACCTGCCTACCTACCCAACCATCTCCCCTACATGAAGACTCTGCTACTGCATTAGCCGACGGACTGGCTGTATATTATTACTTCGTCAGCCCCACCTGCATCGAAGCTGAGAGATTCCACTACATTTCTCACTGTTGGACCTGTTACTCGTATTCACACAACACCAGCGACTGTCCTGTGAAGGAAAAGAAGTTTTGCACTACATGTAGTAGTGAAGGACAAGATTTTAGATCATGCACCGCCGCTGCTCCACCAACACCATCTTGCCTCAACTGTAAAAGCAACGATCATCACACACTTGCTGCTAAGTGTCCCACTCGCAAAGACATTCTGAAGAAGACCCAAGAAGCAGCACAGAAAAAGTCATCTTCAAAATCTCCCACCTATGCTGCAATTACAAAATTACAAGCTACCACAACTAAAATTCTCCAAGCCTCCACGCAACCTACTACTACCAACATCGCACCTGCCAGTGACCCAACCACCATACTACTGTATGGTCTATGCTCATATGCATAATGCTGCTGTTCCTGGGACGTTCAACACCTCCATCAACGAACTCTTCAAAATAAACAACATGCCAGAGTTCAAATTTCCAGATTCTCCACCATCTTCTGTGATACTCAACAATTCCCAGCATATTGTCGACATTACTTTACCTGCTGATGACTCAGCTGATGCTCCACCACCACCACTAGCTACTACTGACGTCACGCCTACAACAACCAATGAGAGCTCACCACCACCTCACACCCCTACCGAGAACCAATCAGCTGCCTCCCTGCCAGTCTTGCCACAACTACCTTCCACCAATGAGAAGCATTCATCTCCTACTACCTCGAACCAATCAGAGACTGCGTCTTCCAGCCCTTCCACTCCAACATTTCTACCATGCACCATGTTTGGTGTAAGATTCTTTACTACTCGACAATTTCCCTCAACAATGATGCCTACTGACCTTACTCAACATCTCCACGATGGAACTGTTAAGTTCAGCTGTAATACCACACCACTCCAGACCCTCGACAACATTATAAGAGACCTTCAACATCCTAACTTCCAACGTTTAATTAAAGTAAAACACATCTCACTAAGACAGTTCACCTTGCTGGTGAATGGAACGCTGCAGTGATTTCTCCAACACATCACTGTAATGTGACTGCCTTCTCGACCTTGCCTGCCTTCTGGGACTCTATCGACGCCTGGCAGCCTCCTGCAGTCCACCTACACCCGCCTCATCAGCTGCTACAACTCGCTCCAGCGTCACACACACCGACCAACAACGCCTGCAGTTTCTCTGCACATGTCGCCCAGAGTGGACGTGCCACTCACCTGTATATTCCCTCCTCCTACCTTACCCAACCTTTTCCAATATTTCTATCCTTACCCATCCTTCTTCCATCCCAGCTTACCAACGCTCAGGTCATCATGCTCCATGCTGCTCTTAGCGTTTCACAAATATCTCACGTGCACTATAAAGTACAAAAATTAACCTGCAACACGAGTCCCATCAATAACTATATATTTTACCAACCCCACTTAGCCCCACTGGCCAGCACATATAACCCTTTCTTCTTTCTTTTTTTTATGAATTTTATGGATCCAGAATGAAAAACATCGAAAACACTTAACTATAGAAACAGCAAAACTGAACTATGGTGCTCTCGCAATGGACATATAAAATGGAAAAAACCCTATAGTGTATAGACAAAAACACTATGAAAACCCTAAACCCAATAAGTACCCCTAAAACTTCAATATTCCCAAATGAAGCCTCCAACACACAATAACATTTAATACCGACAAAACGCATATACAATATATCTAAGGCACAAATAAACACCAACATAAGTAGCACATAACACGCTAATGTTACATATATTTTTTTTTTTTTTTTTTTTTTTTACAAAAGTCCGTCTCACAAATAAAAATATCCTAAGCTTTCCAAATGAAAGTAACAAAACAAATCAGTGATTATGGATCCTATAAGATCTGCAAAGCAATTTACACATAGTACAACAAACATATATAAGATCCTATCCAATATGTATACACAAAAAAAAAAAAAAGTTTTTATATTTTATTTAAAACAATAGATACAATACATTTATAGTAAGCATACCAAAAACAATATCAATAACAAGCTGTGAAACTATTTGTGCTCCACACCCTTCAACTCAAAATGAACATTTATATGAGCACAATAATATATATGATACCCCCCCCCCTTCTACACTTTCACAACAACCCAAACATAGTATTGAAATTTAAACTCACTCAAAAGTACATAATCACATCGTACCACACTTCATTTTATGGAACATAAGGAGAATATTTGTTACACATTACCCTACCCCCTTCTTATGTAAACTTATTTTATGTTATATTGAAACCCCTCCAGTACAAAACCAAGACACACACGTGCTGTACAAAATTTTCGTACCACGAATAAAAACATTTTCGTGACGCGTCCTACACCAAAACACACAAACCCATTATAATAAATTACGTACAATATCAAATAACAAATAAAATGACATCACACATGTATGTTATTAACATATCATCCTAACCATAAGGAAACAGGAAAAACAGTATGCACATGTTAACAACCTGTACAATCCGATCCCCAATAATTAACATACCTCCACCACCCCATGCATAAAAGCAACCTCCATTGTATACTTAACCTGTATACACATTAAAATATGAATATGAATCCATACACTTCCAATAACACAGCCCAACCCATCAAGCATACATACACCCCCCTCCTTGTATACAACCCTAAAACAATCATGTATTACAATAACAACAACACACACACCAAATAATAACAATATACCTAATAATACTAATCTCTAATTTGCATTACTAAACACAAGTTACACAAACAACCTTACACCGTAGGCCATCAATAAATTATAGATGTTAAATAAAATTTAGTACAAAAAAATCTTAAGCATCACTATCCAGGCCTTCTCCTAACATTCAAAATACATGTGGCTCTCAAAATTCAACGACTGTGCACCTACATATTACACAATATAACCACCAAGTCTCACCACCTGATGCATAAACAAACGCCATGGTTTGTTATACATAACTATGGATTAATCTCAAACACAAGGAAACCCCATACCTACCTCCGTAACTTACACCCATACATTCATACCACACATATTCCACCTACCCCACCCCTCGCTCACCCATCTCCCATGCCACACACCCCATTAACCCACCCACCCTCCCCATTCCCTCCCTAACCCAGCCCACCCCCCAAACCCAATCACCCCACCCACCTCAACATATCCCTAATCGTTAAGTCATTGTATTCTTTCACAAAAGCTCTTCCCAAGCATCACCATACACCTCCCTATTCCTGCATTTGGTCCTATAAAACCCCGCTCCTAAAGCCCTAATTCACACTTTCCCCTCCACCTCATTCCCCAAGATATATGGATAAAATCCATCCCCAAAAATGAAACCCCTCTCCGTATGCCTTTCGACAAATGCCCCAAATCTAAACTCAAAGCCCCGTAAAACTGACAACCCCCCACCCCCACCAACCTCAAAATCACCCCAAACCAATCCCTCACGACCCTCATACTTTCACAAAAATAAATTGCATGAAAAGCCGTATCCGCCTCCCCACACCTGATACACCTCCCATCCCCAATTAACCCCATAACATATAACTGCTCCCTAGATGCTAATATTCCCTGTAAAAAACGGAACCCTGTTTCCTTCACCTTTGAATGCACCTTTAATTTACCCAGCATTCGTCGCTCAGCCTTGCTGGTGAGCGGACGTGTGCTGTGTTCCCTGGTGGTGTTTGGCAAAAGCTTGGATTTGCAAATGGCGCTGGGTGGTCAGAAAAGGGTCAACATGGTTTGGGGACTTGATCCATGGGGCAATGACTGCAGAGAATATGGACGTGCTTCGCCTGACATATTATGGAGAACTAATGGTATAGAGAACAACATGTTGTCTGGGGTGGCCATGAATAGAATTAAGCGAATTTTTGTGAAGTTTGGTGCTACTAGTGTTACGAGACGATCGTGGAAAAGTACCAGGAACGCAGCATGTACATAAACCCTGGTGTTACTGTGCAACTTCGTGATGTCTCAAGAAGGACACGGGATAAAAGTTCGCAATGTGCCTTGTGAGGCAGATTCAATGGACATGACATCAGTGTTTGATAAATACGGACCATTCATGTGGCGATGCAAGGACGTTGGGCCGGCGCCCGTATGAGGGGCTGCCGGATGGGTGTTATGTTTTGAAGATGTTCTTAAGTACCCCATCCCGTCTTATGTAATATTAGAGGAATTTCGCACTCAAGTTTTTGTGACATATGCAGGCCAACAACGGACGTGTCACCTATGTGGGGATATGGACACATGGCAGCCCTGTGTGACAGGAGGCATGAGGCCAAAGGTGCTCCTTACCAGCATAGCAGGCACCAGTGGACTACGCAGCAGGATGACTGTAGTCCTGAGGAGGCAAAGGGGAGCCGAGCTGGGAGGTGGGAGGGCAGGACGACTTGCAAGTGTCGGCCTGTGCCACCTTCCTGACAATTCGCCATGAGTGGGTTGTCCACTGTGGGCGGGTACGACGTGCTGAGGGGGTGGAAGGAGACAGCGAGACAGGGCCTTGGGTCTGAGTCAAGAGACTGCAGCTGTGGAGTGCTCAGGCGAGTGGTGGGGCCATAGGCGGAGAGTTCATACAGACAGGAGTTGTGGAAGTGGATGTTCATGCAGAGGAGGGGCATGTGGCTGACATGCAGGTGGACCTAGGGTCGAGGAAATGAGCAGCTGTAATGTCGGATCCAGAGGATGTGCTAACACCAGTGCAAAGGCCTGGCAAACAGCTGTGGGCAGCTGTGGTAAATGAGGGTGGTGGGGGCCTAAGGACAAAAGCTGTGAGGAATGCCGGGGCATTCCAAGTGAGGATTCAAAAATGTGTCACAAAGGGGGCAGAGTATCCAAGGGAAAGCCACCTTTGTCTTATTCCGGTGTCTAATGGTCAATGTTAATGGTTTGTGTAATGTGGAAGAGAGATTGGTTAGGGGGTTTTGGGACGCTATCAGTTGGACGGGCTTGCATGCAGGAGCACAATTATAAGATGGGTGGTGAGTTGGTCATAGCAGGGTATGTCGTGTATGTTGGGTATACATGTAGGTTGAAAGGAGGAGCAGCTGTTTTGATTCGGGAAACCAGCCCGTTTGTTGTGAGCCATTGGGAAGTGAGCGGGGATGGTAGGATTGTTCGAGTTGAGGGCTTATAGGGTAGGGAACGTGTAGGTTTTATGAGTGTATATGGGCCAGCAGAGGGTGATGGGGGAGTTAAAAGTAGGTTTGTGAGGGATGAGCTAGTGTATCACCTGCGGTCGATGCCAGTAGTGTTGATTGTGGGTGGGGACTGGAATTGTGTGACTAGTCAGCAGGATGTGGAGCCACGGGGAGCGGGGCATGTTATAGGGTCATTGGGGGACCTGCTCTATGGAGTGGAGTTGCCAGATGTAAAGGGGAGGGGGGGTGGAGGTGAATATACTTTTGTGAGGAAAGGATATGCTGCGAGGTTAGATAGAATATATGCGAATCAAGTGGTTGAAGTGCAGAGATTTGAAACTGTGGACATGGCATTCTCGGATCATCGTGGGGTATTAGTGAATTTGGCGTGGGATGGGTTACCTAGAAGATATGGGTGGGAATTGGAAGTTGAATGTGGGTTTGCTTAAATGGGGGGGAAGGTTTTTTTTTTGCAGAGTTGTGGGAAAATTTGTGGGGGGATTGAGGAAGCAGGGGAGATGTGATTTCTTGGTGGGATACAGTGGCTAAGGTATGCATTAAGGAGTTTTATGTTGGGTGTGGGAGGGAGAAAGGCAGGTTATCGTATGGGTTGCAGAGGTATTTGGAAGGGCAGTTAAGGGATTGTCATGTAGGGGTTAGGGAGACCTATCCAGTACAAATAATTGAGGGTTTGAAGGAGCAGATCAGGGACATCTAAAATATGCATTTTGATGGAGCGAGGGTGGCTGGGGGAATGGAGAGGGTGATGTGGGGAGATAGGCCATCTGCCTGTGTCCTGCGTGAGCAGCAACATAAGAGAGAGGCTATGAGCACAATGAATGTTGTGGTGGGAAGGACCTGGGCGGTTACAGGAGGGTCAGATGTTGTGGACGATGGAGGGGGTGAGGGATATATTGATGC